>CM021100.1:624100786-624252606 GCA_007115665.2 Sequoiadendron giganteum
AGAATTTGAAATTTTTATGTTTGGGGAGATGAATTTATTTCTTGGGCTACAAATTAATCAAGCAGAGAAAGGAATTTTCATATCAAAATCTAAGTATGTGAGAGATATGTTAAGGAAGTTTGGGATGGATGGTTCCAAACTAGTAAGTACTCCTATTGTGACTGGTTGCAAATTGGGTAAAGATGATAATTCACCTAAGGCTGATCAAAGCAAGTATAGATCTATGATTGGTGGACTATTATACTTGACTGATACTAGACCGAATATCATGCATGCTGTTTGTCTTGTGGTTAGATTTTAAGAAGATCCTAAGGAAACACATGTTGCTATACTGTTAAAATAATATTCAGATATTTGAATGGCACTCCAAATTATGGATTGTGGTATCCTAAAGATACTGACTTTATACTTAGTGCCTATACAAATGCATATTGGGCTGGATGTGTAGATGATAGAAAGAGTACAAGTGGTGGTGCATTCTTTATTAGATGCAGATTGGTGGCATGGTTGAATAAAAAGCAAGATTTAGTCTCCTTGTCCACTGCTGAAGCTGAGTATATCGCTATTGCATCTTTCTATACACAAGTTCTATGGATGAACCAAACATTGAAAGACATCACATTACTATATGATGATCCCATTTCTATTTTCTATGATAATAAAAGTGCAATTAACATTTCTAAGAGTTTGGTGATGCACTTGAGGATGAAGCATATATCTATTAGATATCATTTCTTGAGAGAGAAGGTCATGGAGAATGGAATAAAACTTGAGTATGTTCTGATGAAGGATTCAAATTTATGATATTTTCATGAAGGATCTTCCTAAAGATAATTTTGAGTATCTCTGAGAGAAGTTAGGGGTTATTTCCTCTCCTTTCTTGAACTAGATGCATATGGAGATGCATCAGCCTAGTGGATCTATGAATCTATCTTTATTTTGGACTGATGTTTTGGTGGCTATCTCTCAAGGGGAGAAATTAGTATTAGGTGTTGTCATTGTGTGTATTATGTTTGTTATGTCAAAGGAGATATCAATAGAAAATATTCTTTTACCTTTTCCATTGATGTCAAAGGGGGATAAGAAGAAGCATGTGAAAAAAAAGGAAAAAAGGGGAGAAGAAGGATATAAGAGATTATCCTCTAAGGGGGAGGAAACAAAAAAATGTATTTAGATCTAGTATGTTGTCTTTGATGGTTTTCCACATCATGTGTTTCCATCAATGAGAAAGGGGGAGATTTTTGAAAGAATGAAAAGATTAAAGGTGCTGTGGAAAGTTTTTAGGTGTTGTCATTGATGTCAACCCGTCAACTGGTTATCTACTAAGTACTGTTGGCTGTATATGTGAAGGATATTGATAAAATTGTAATAAAGATATGTTGCATGCATTTAGTGGTTGCTCTGGGTTTTGGTCCATATTTTATCCTATGGTTGTGTGGTTTAGTTATGTTATTCATGGTTGTTAATAGATGTTATATCCAAATTCTTGGTTGCTGATTTATTGTACAATGCAAGTTGTGTTCACCAATTGTGAACTATGGTTTTCTATGGTTTTGGTTGAGGTCTAGGAGAATTGTTGTTGGTTCAGGTTTCTCTTTGATGAAGTCTTATGACTTGCGGTTCTAGAGTTGTGTTGCCCTGATTCTATTGAATATAGTTCAGTATTTGGAAGATTCATGCTTAATGGTTCTATGTGTTTTACATTGGTTTGGCCGACCTTGTGTGAAATAATACCTTCAAGATTGATGAAGTGTGTTGGATATTTTTGGGTCCCTTGAAGCATGTGTTTGGGTTTCCCTCATTCTAATTCCACCCTAGGATGTTTTGGCATCGACCTAATTTGAATTTGAATTTGGATGGACGAATTTGGATATGTTTTAAAGTTGAAGATGATATAAATGCAAGATGAGTTAATGGTGAAACATGATGCAAGATTGAAGAAGAAGATAGATAAGAGAAAATAAGAAGTGCAAATTTATGCGACATTGATTCTATTCAGTGAGTGTGTGTGTTGAGAGTGTGGCAGATCAATGTGAAGCTTAATGTTGAGTTTTTGAATGCAGTGAGCAAAAGGAAGACTCTATCATTCATGCATGTGTGTGAATAATTGTGCTAGAATCCATTGTTGCATTGGGATTGTAGTCTCTCTATAACAAGTATTATTTGTCTTCTTTGTATCTTTGTGGCAGTGAGCCATTCGGGTTGCAACCCTATTGGATAGTGGGTCCTTATTCTCGATAGTGAGTCCTTGTTTCAGGAAGTGAGCCTTGTTTTAGGCAGTGAGCCTTTTGTAATTAGTTTTGATATTATCTATAGTATGAGTTAATCCTCACCATTTTTTTTCCCTTATTGGGTTTTCCACATAAATCTAGTGTTATTGTGTTTAGTTGGATTTAAGTTTTTGCATTGAAATTTGATGAATAATCATTTAAGTAGTATTTAGAATTAGTTCGAATGATTAAGTTAAATGTTTAATTATGTGAAAAATGATTCAACCCCCTCTCAGTTGTCATATTCAAGAACATCCATATCAATCATGAGAATAATAAAGGAAATAATCATCATTCATCATATAAGCATGTCATAACATCTCATAAACATCTGCATCTATACACAAAACATCCATAATGCATCCATAAGCATACATACATCAAATGAGATCATAAGCATGAAATAATAAATCATAGTATAAATTCCACATCATCTCATTATATATCAAAAAAATGAATGTCATGATACATATCAAAGTGTGTGATATACATGAAAATATACATGAGGCTATCAAAAAAGAGCTGATGAATGAATGTACATCATAAATTTGGTCTACATTAAAAATATATATATTTATGCATGGGGGCTATCCTCTGCTCCCCTTATCCCCATCTCTAGGTGGTGGCCGATGTGCATCTAAAGGACCTACACTTGGATGGCCAACTAAGGTCCCACCCACTAATGTGCTCGATGCTAAGGCACTCTTATGAGAAAAATTAAGTCATCACCTCTGGGGAGGGACTTGCATGTAATACACTATCTTGTAGTAAGATGCCTCTGCCATAGCTTGTCTATAGAGTGAAGTGGACACCACTTGACCTTGTGTTGGTGAGGTAGCCTTAAGATTTTTTCTACACACAGTTTCATACTCTAATTATAGCTCTAGTTTCTATCTCTGTTGCCTCTCCTAGTCCCTCTCCTACCGAGCAGTATCCCTCTCCTACCAAAAAGTGTCTCGCCCCTGGTGAGTGGAGTCTTTCTCTTACAAAAATTTATCTCTCTCGAATTAGGCCCAATCCCGCTCAACTTTCTAGTGATCTCTCTCTTGTGTCACTTCCTGTAGCTATGGGTCAAGAGCTCCTGACACTACTCTTTCAACCTGTGGAGTGAGTGGTGGTGGATCATGAGGTGGTGGACATGGAGGCTATTGTGGTACCTAGCTTGGAACCTATCCCACTTGTCCTGGAATTTGAATTTGGGCTTGTCCTCACCCTCTTCCTCTTGCATATACCCCTTCTGGGTTTGTAAGTCTCATAGGTATGTGCTGGGAAAAGTAGGCACCATATTCTATGGTTGTTCCAAGATCCTCTGCTCCACTTGCGTATACCCAAGGTAGAGGAACCAATTGGATGAAGTCATTTATGGTAGTTTTGGCCAGCATCTACGACCCCCACTTGTCGATATTTTTATATGTGCATACATAAACCACCTGGTAGTCATCTCTTGGGATGTCCTACTAATCCCTGAACTGGCATGCAACACTATCTAAAAGATACTGCTCAATAATGTGAATCGATCAACCCATAAGCCAATGGGTCTGTCGAAATTATACCAAATGATCAACATCATCATCCCAGGCCTGAGCCTATATCCATGATCTCCATATGAACTGGGTCATGTCATCTATAACCCATCTCCAATATATTATATTTGCTGCACCATTATAGTGGAGGGCATTCATACTTGCATACTGATAAGTTATCGAGTCCTCATCATTAATGTATCTAAGTGCAATGACTGGTCATAGCACTGCTATGTGCTCCTAGGCCCATATGTGTAGTAGAGTCACCCCTGTCGAAATGTGTTGGGTGAGTATTTTGTAATTCCTTTAAAAATTACACAATGGTAGTTTCAATTACAGCTATGATGAAAAATTAGTCTCTCCTCTCATAATAGGGGAGGCTACCTTCTTATTACTCACTAAATCAACTAGTAATTAAACTATTATTATGTACACTACAACTATCCATAGGGGTGTTTCCATCATCATATTATATTCTTTATGAATATATGTTTCCTTTTCAAGATTACAATAGTATTCCTTGATGTTTACCACATGTAACAAAATACAAAATTCTAGTTGGAGTGATAATGACCAATATATGATTCCATTAGATGTAAGAATAACTAGAATGATATTGGTAAGTGATGATAACAAGAAAATCAACAAAATCCAAAAGTCTTCTATTACTTTCCATGATGATTCAAATGGTAACAAGTGTAGTAAGTTGTAGATCAAATACTATCAACAAACAACACCAAAATATCCACAAGAACATAGCCAATAATCGTAGCTCAAAGACTTCAAGTTGTTAACCAAATTCATACACAAGAACATAGCCAATAATCATAGCTCAAAGACTTCAAGTTATTAACCAAATTCATACAGAAGAACATAAATATATCCAAACATAATATTGTAGCTCAAATTCTATCAATATCAAATCTGATTTCCCTTGAACAATGAAATATTACGCTACTTTATAAACTAATTTTGAGATAATATGAAAAGAATATGTAAGAATAATCTTATATACAATAAATGTGCTCCAAAACAAAGATTGGAGGAAAATCTACTTATTTTATTGATTAATTTCATTATGCACATTCAACAAAAATATTCAAGTATGCTTCTCAAAATGGGCAACATTTTGCTTCAAAAGATCGAAGGTCCTTTACAAAAGAGACTACCTCATATATATAGAGGAGAGTTGAGAGCTAATCTAGGAAAGAAATAATTAATTTGACTTATTCAGTAGGAGAGTATGATTTGATTTAAGACTTCTCTATTTTTACATGTAATTAAATTTTGAAAAAAGACATGTAAAATATCAAAAACTAAGTACATAAAGCATGAAAAATACTGTAAACTAAGGGAAAAACAAGGAACGTTCAAATTTCTCCATCATCTTTCTCCAAGAAATCCTCATACTTCTTCATGATTGCTTGAACTTCTTCATTATCAGGACCTGAAGTATGCTTGGAGATAGTCAAAACTCTTGTGATTGAATCCTTCACAGTGTTGCAAGACTTCTTGTGGCTTTCTAAATACACCTTGAGGTTATCCAGGGATAATTGAATATCCATTAATTTTTCCATTGAAGCCACTGAGAAGGCTTGATCTTAAAATTATTTCTAGATCATGGACATGAATTCTTGAACAACTTCATAAGAGGAAAGAAATTTTTGATTATCATGAAGTAACTTACAAGGCGACTCCTCAATTTTGTGGACAAGATGCAAATCATTATCTTCGTTGAATTCTTGAGCATCCTAAAAGTCTTTGATCAATTATTTTATGATATTTATCTTGTGTATCATTTCTTCCTTTGTCTCCACAAACATCTCTCTATTGGGAATTATCCTAATTTCCACCAATACATAAAGCTTGAGTTTCTTCATCTTGATCCAAGCTTCTAAAATATTCTCTATTTATTGCTGTTCTTAGGAAAAAGTATCATTAGTTGTATCTAACTCTGATCATATGCTTTCCATATTCCCCATTCTTTCTATAAAACATCTCATAAGTTGTGTTCCCTATGCTATCATTTTGTCCAAAAAATCGCTGACTGCTCTGCATCTTGCATGCACCTTTCCAACCTTCTTAATAATTGGATCTTCAATACTCATAACAACATGCTCTATTGACTCCAAATATTGGGTAATCTTATGGAGTACTGAAGTTAACTACTCTTCTTTGGCCTTGTATTGATCTTTAACCTTCTTCACTTCATCAAATTTATCAATGAGAGAATTCAATATAGACTTTACATCTACCTTCATGAATTACCTTTCCTAACTCAACCCTTGTAATAAAATAATTAGAAATATCCACTTCCTCAATAGACCTATCAGGAGGAGGTTATGCTACCTTTGCATACCTATATCATGCTTTATCCACCAGTAACCTAGAAAGAGTCTTTACCTTCTTCTTGGATTTTGTCTTTACAAGTGCCAACTCTGCAAAGTCAAAGTTGTCTGGAGAGATGGCTTGCTTCTTTCTTTTTGGTGTCTAGGATGAAAGCCAAGGAGGAAGTGGAGAACTTATTTTTGGACCAGTTGTCATAGCTTGTGTTGATGTATCTACACTTACAAAATGTTTTGTTACAATTGGTGGAGTATTAGTAAAAAATACACCAGGAATTTCCACACTTGTAACTTGAGCAGATTCAGTCATAGATTGTTCTAAATCAGATTGAGAGGTTACATCAAAAAAAGGTTATAAAAGGCTTGGAAAAGATGTGGGAGACCCTAAAAAATTTTCCAAAACATGTTTAGGACTTTCAAAAATTGATGGGCCGAGGATGGGGATGAAATAATTAACTGGATAAACATGGTAGGAGTAACTGTAAAAACATGAATGACTGTAGTAGTGACTGGTAAAGACTATTCAACAAAAAAAATGGGAGGAATAGGGATGGAAACACTAGTAACAATAGAATAAGTAACTAGTGGATCCTCTAGGGAATTCTCATGAGGAGATACATGTTCTTCCTCATGTTTTTCCTCTTCTTCTTTCTCTTCTTCCCGAACTAATTCCTCTTTTGTACATGTAGATGGCCCTTTAGTTGTTTGAATTTTACCCCCTTTTACAAAAAATGTAATCTTGGGTTTTGAAGTCTTGATAGAAGTAAGCAAATATCCTTTATTCTTCATCCTTAGCTCAGATGTCCTTCTTTCTTGTCCTTTAGGTTCCTCCCCTTTTTCCCATTGATAAAGGTTTCAACCGCTTCTATTTTGCTTCTAGCCATACATTTGTGTTAGCCAAGATAGGTTCAAATATTTCTCTGATTAATGTTGTCTCCTTCTTGTACCATTGAATTGAAGGTATAGGGGTACTTTCTATATTATTCCTCTCATAGGCTAGATCTAGGATGTCCCCATCATCCTCCATTTCCACTGGAATATCAACCAAATCAATATTTTAAATTTTCTCTAGGGGTAATTGATAGTAGTTCAACTTTCTTATCTCCTCCATTATACAATATTCCCACACATATTCAATTATATGTATGTGAGTGTAGGCCTTCTTAATTTTATCTTTCATGCCTCGATAATCAAAATCGAGCCTCTTTTTATGAGTCTTCATGGTGACCCACCCCATCTTAGATTCCACAAATTGTGAGGGAAAAATTGAAGCCTAGTTTGTGAGACTCCATTTGGTTGCTGTGAACTAACATAATCTTCCTACAAAGGTCCATTCGAATAATCTTGCCACTGGAGTACCTTGGGAACATGTAGGGATAACCCATGAAGCAACCAAATCTTAAGTAGGTAAATGTAGGAAACTACAATTAGAGGCAACCATATTTGTTGACCACTACCCATGCTTCATCATAAACTCTTTTCTTTTCAAGTTCAGGATCAAACATGCATAGGAAAGGAGCAAAGAAAGCATCATTTACTCTTCTAAAATGATGAATAACTCCATCAAGATTTATCTAGGGATATTAATTATATATTGGAGTTACTCTTTTGTTTCCATCTAATGTTAACCCTAGAACATTCCTCATTGCACCAACAACATACACTAAGTATAATGTCATATAGAACTTTAGTGAAGTGTGTACCTTTATCAGTTGATTATGAATTGCATCACTGATCTATTGACCCCAAAATATTTGTTTATTTTTCCTCATTATGATCCCAATGTATAAATACATCCAATCCTAAAAGGTAGATGAGGTAAGAAATCCTTGCACTCTACTGAGAAGAGTGATCAAATCATTCACTTCTTTAATGAAGTCACTTCATGGAAAGCTCTTAGGCCACCTTGAAACACTTGGCCTTGGATTTTTCAACCAATTAGTTTTTATCACTCTCTTACAAGTGTTTGTATCTCTCTCATATTATTCTTCTGCATATTCCATATTGATATCTCCATATGTTTCAATACTAGGACATAAGAAATATTTGTCAAAGAATTACAAATCTAGCCTCATGACCACATTTCCATTTGCACCCCTAACACTTTGGTCATCCTTATTTTAGTGTGTTGCAACTTGAAGAAAAAATTTAAGATTATGTGCAGCAACAAGGAAAAATGCTACCATTTGAATGTTTCTATGAACTATACACAACATACCATTATCCATTGGTTGCTTTTGAGTCCTTTCCACAAATTTGAACATATCTTTTATCTGATCAATGTTTGAGGACACTAAAGTTGGTGAGAAAACCCCTTTATATTTTTACTTCATGGATTTGTATTTTCTCAGAGAAGGATCTAACATCTAAGGAGAAACTAGCGAAAACTGTATCCTTTCGGGAAAGAAGATGTGAAATTTTGAAATGCATGCACAAAGAATTGCATTAAGAAGTTCAGTGTTTTCTAGTTTTAGAAAAACTTGTAGGGTCAAAAATGTAGTAGTGGGGAAATTCTAAGCAATTGCATGAGCTTGGGCACGATGGTGGTGAAAAACGGAGTAAATATGGGCAAACTGGCAAGTGGAATACAAAGCGGGAATTTTTTTGAGTGTTTAGAAAAAAATTGCAATTTTGATGTAAGGGCACTAAATTTTGATGCCATTGTATGGTGTTTTTCTATTTTGTGTAGTCACACCAAAAATCAGTACTACTGTATGTTGATAGTGTAAAAAGTTTCAAGGTTGATAACATTCACTCAGCATGCATGGGAAAAACATGAATTTGTGCAAGGTTGGTGAATTTCACTGACCTTGCATGGGGTAATATCAATTAGTGTTGGATCACTAAAATTCTTCACTCTTACATGTTAGGTTTTAAGCCTAAGTGAAAAAGCGGGAAAAAAAAACTAATGTTTCACTTCATTAAAAGGTAAGGGTTATGTAATAATGGAGAAAATTATCACTTCTACAAGGGAAGTTTATGCAACATCGGGGAAAAACCCCGATCATGCACTATTTGGTCGTTTCTTATGCAAAGGTGGTAAAAAATACTGCTATTACATGAAAGGTCAGACTTTTTAGGTTTAGGTGGGGAATTTCACCATGCTCACATAAGATTTGATGGGATGTTTTGATGTTTTATCAGTAAAAATCACTAATTCCACGTCATAGTGCTAAACACCCACACATAGTTGGCGAAAAACACTAAAAATTCATCTCATTGAAAATGTGAGTGAGCGGAAAATCTCTTTGCATTGACATGTTTAGTGTGGATTGCTCACATGCCAATAGAAAAATATTTTTCCGTTGTCACATGAAGGTTCAAAAATAGGTCAAATGTTTAATGTTCAATCATAGTAATACCTTGAAGACACAGTAAACAATTTTGCCTATGCATCGTGAGGTTTAACACCCGCGATGCTCAGAGGTAAAATGGAGGTTATGCAAACACTTATAACTTTAAATGATATGGAAATGTTTTGATAGTTTGAATAAAAATCAAAATGGTAGTATTGAAAAACTAAAACCCTAAAGATAATAGACAGTAAGAAAATGGGGTACAACACTAGGGTTTGTTTAAATAGTGAACACAATAAATTATAAAACTGTAAGAGAGGGGGACCAACAACTGCAAGGCCCCAGGTCATGGAGGGCTGAGAGAAATAGGCTTCCGTAACTCACCTTAGTTTAAGGGGAATGTTAGGAAAGGCAGGATGAGAATGATGAGGGCTATAAGGTCCTTCGATCACCTTGCAAACCCGAGATTCTAAAGGAGATTAGGCAAGTCAGTTTTTAGGGTCAACTATGTATCTCAGATAGATCTCTATCAGAGGATAGAAGCATGGTTCTGGGATGAAAACATGACGTGTTGGTGTCTCTCAGGTGTGCTGGCATCTATATGGCTAGAGAACCAAGAAGACAAGGTTTGACCACTAAAAAACAAACTAACAACCTAGTTACTAGTTTCTAAGGGAGCAAAATAAAACTATGAAATATGAAACATACAAAAAAATGTGATAAAACACATATATTACCACAAGGGTGATGAACACGATCTCACACAATAAATTGTTCACCAGATCACTCTAAGATATCTCCACCTACACACAGAAAAGAGGGAAAATGTTTTGGGGCTGTTTAGGGGTTTGCCTCAGTCAGACCCCTATTTTGGTGTTTCCACCTCCATGGACAACCATGTTTGCAACGATGTAGAAATAATATGACAAATAAGGAAATCAAAGAAATAAAACACTACCAAACAATGATGCGCTAACTCAACCAAATAATAGAGAAGATGAGTGAGGAGCTTACCAACTCCGCCTAAACAACTCAAGGCTAGTGGGGGAGAAAATGAGAGGACCTCAAGCCTCTAATGCAATGGTGTTGTCCTACACTTTCTCTATTAAAGTGATGGAGTGATGGACTTGTTGCTATGGAGTGAAAAATGCTACTTCAATGCTTGGAGTGAATACTAAGAGCTTGTGGATGAGTGTGTAGAGATCCACTAGAGATCAACTAGCCTTCAAATGAATGAATGTGAGGTGAATATGAAGAAATGACCATATTCAAGTCAACCAGCTGAAGGGAGGCATTACAATTTGACTTCCAATAGGAAGTGTAACACCTCTGTAGACTCCAACTGTAGGAATCTGCCAAGCATGTAAGTGTGCCATGCGGATGTCTACGTGCCGTGTTGGCATCCTCGATAGTAACTCCCCTACCGACACTCAAAATAGGCACCAAGTGGAATGAGGATAACGAGCTTATGTGGAATTAAGCCTTCAAATTTTTTTTTCTAAAGTGGAGAAGGGTAAAAGGGGAATTTGCATAAGGGGTGCAAATTCAGTCCTATACATTTTGTCCCCACTTTAGCGAGCACGAGTATTGATGAGTGCTTCACTAAAGTAGATGGAAGAAGTAATAGGGTTAGAAAAGTATACCTGAACCGTTGAGGAAGTAGATCACGGTCTGGTGAACTTGAGAGTGCAAGATAGTAAGAGGACCTCATAGCTCTACAGAACCATGAAGCCAAAGAAAGAAAGTGCTTTACAGGCCCATGAACCTGTAAGGAAGGTATCCTCCAAGATCTCTCACATGAAGGTAACCAAGGAAAGCACCTTATAGACCCGCACACCTGCAAGAAAGGTGCCCCCCAAGAAATCTCACATGAGGGAGATCAAGAAAAGTGGACTCCATAGAGTCAGAATGTGGTGACATGTTTACTCGCAAATAGAATAGGTTAGGAAGCATCCATGCAGGCCAATAAGTAGTTAGTCACCAAGTTGGAAGACTTTCAAAGGGGTCCCTTGGGAACCCCTAAAAAGGAAGAGGGGTCCGCTCAAGGGATGCACTGTTTGAAAGTGAGGTCTAGTCGGGCTTCCCCCAAGCTAGACATGAAGATGTACGATAGGTCTAGTTAGGCTACCCTCGAGCTAGATGCAAAGGTAGGGAATAGGTCTAGTTGGGCTAGCCCCAAGCTAGACATCAAGATGTAGAGGCTTTCGAAGGGGTCCCTTGGGAGCTCGATGTGAAAAGAAAGTGTCCACTCAAGGGACGCACTGTTCAAAAGCTAATGTCTTCTTTTTCAAATCAATTCATCATCAAGGAATCCTTTTGAAAGATGTTCACTTCATCAAGGAATTTGAAAGGAAGGATATGCCCCCACATGAGGGGAAGATCAAAGTTGTTCCCACTTCAGAGGAAGGTTCCAAGTCCTTTCTTTATGAACCCATGATGAAGGAAACATGTTCCGCTAGGGTTTCAAGTAGAGAAAGCAATTCTAGCAAAGAAGTGTGTGGAGGGTCTTGAGAAAATATTTTTTGGCAAAAAATTCTTTTTCTAAAGATCCAAGTAATGTAGAAGTGGTGTTTTCACACATGAGAGGGAAAACTCAAGCAAAGAAGAGAGAAAGATCAAGAGAAAGCAAAAGGAAAGAAAACACGAACAAAGGGCATAGGGGGATCTGGTTTTCGGGGGTCAAATCTGTGCTTGGTTGTATAAATAGAAGGTAACCACAGTGCAAGGATGAAAGATCATCAATCCCCAACCAAATCAAGAAGAATGTAGGAAAGACAATGTAAAAATAAAAAAATGGGTCAACATGGAAGGAAGCCTAAATGCTCCCACCGCTTTGCATCATCCCCAATGTATCAAAAGTCAATCACAAACATGGAAGAATGATGATACAAATAGAATAAGGTTTACAACACAAACACCATGCGTATGTCCAAGCACCAATAGGGGTGATGAGGGTCATTTAGGAACATATAAATATAGGGGAACACATCACGACACACACACACATCTAATCTAAAGATTAAGAAGGGGTATCCCACTAACACTGATCAACCAAGAGGTCATCGGCCTCCCACTCTAGATCATCGTAGGGGAGAGAGGACGAGCATGCAGTGGAAAAATGTTAAGGGGAAGAGCTTTCGACCCTCCTGCAAAAAAGGCTAAGGAAGAAGGACTTGTGAGGTCTCCATCACTTAGATCTTGTGGGTCCAAGGTAAACGATCTCACAAAGATTGTTGACAAGGTCGAAACTTCATCCACCAAGTTAAACATGCACTTAAAGAGAGTGCCATGTTTCACCTCAGTGGACAGAGAAGTTTGTGCCCGAGGTTCACTGCTAAGCCCGCTGGGAGATTTAGGAGCAGTGATGAACTTGGGAGAGGTTGAGATTGGTTCCATCACTAGGAAAGAACAAGTCAGTGCGGGACCACCTTTCGGGGAAGGTGGGATCCTCTTACATCCTCCATTGCTAGAAGGACCACTCTCTACCTTCTTCTTCGTCGGAGGAGGCGAACTCCCCACAAACAAAGCAAGAAGGGCAGAGGGAGAGGAAGAAAGAATCACAGTAGATATAATTGAAGTGTTAATCATATCTATAGGCTTTGGGAAAGGTGGGAAATTTGAAATAGATGTCAACAAAGGCGGATCTACCAACGAAGTGATGAACACTTGCACCCTTCTTGGTGCATGTGCACTCACAACAGAAGTCGAAAGTGATACAAAGCTAGTTTGAAAAAAAGGGAGATAGGAGGACATGGAAGGAGGTCCTGATACAAGAGCGGTCATCTCCTCTTCCTTCTTTTGTGAGGTGGCCTGCTTAGCCAGGAGAGCCTTTCACTGACGCTTGCACTTGCGCGCAAGGCAATTCATGTGACTCTTCGAACTAGAGGTTAGAGGTTGCGAAGGAGCAAAAGGCTCCAACTTAGCCATGGGAGTGTCCTCCACAACTGTTTCTAATGAAGGGACATGCTCCTAGATGGGAGCAAGAGGAACAGGTTTAGAAATAGTAGGAGGAATTGACTCCAACACCTCGACAGTGGGCCTTTTCCCATTTACCACTTTAGGAGTGGGAATGGTAAGAGGTCGCAAAGAAAATTCTCTTCACAAGCCTTTCTTCCTGCCATACAAATAGTACCAAGGTCCAGGAGGATTGGTAGGGAGATCCAATATCCTGATCTTGGGTCTATGCCAAGCAGGCAGCATCAGACTCAATGGATAGAGATCGGGCTTACTCATCCAATACTCCTCCTAGGAAAGGGGAGCAGACGAGGCAACTCGAGAAAGAGAAATATTCTCATTTCAGTTTTGGCTATCCCTTGCCTCCAATATTATACTTCACATAGTTCTTGTAAAGTACGTCCGTTTTCAAAGGGAGCAGACGAATTGGGGTGGGCCAAAAGTGATCCAATGGATATCCCTCATGGGACACCACAAGTTGGTATCCAGTATCATGCACTATGTGCACAAAACCTTCATGGGAAAACTTAAGACACTTATGAATTATAGAGGCGATCCCATTCATGGAATGTAGCCAAGCTATACCTAGATTCACCCTAAATAAGTCAGACTCAGGAATAATATCAAAAACTATGTCTATGTTCCTAGGTCCAACCAGGATGGACAAAGTTATCAATCCATATGGTTTAAGAGCAAGGCAATCATGCGTAGAAATGATGGAATTTGTTTTTTCATATTCCTCCCTTTGCAGTGAGTTTAAGAATAGAGTCTCCATTGTGATGACATTCACTCTACTCGTAGGGTTGACTAAGACCCTTGTCACAATGTTGCCATTGAGGTGAGCGGGAATGTAAAGCGGAGAAGGTTTGTCATTTGTTGGTACATCTTGTGAAATGGAAGTTATATCCGATGAACTAGTCACAAGATGAGGAGAAGGAGTAACAATAACCATGTTAAAATAGGCTTCAGGTTAAGAAAGAGAATTAGAGGGATCAATAATCATGTTAGTAGAATCCGATGAAAATGGGTCCGTGTATATCTGTAATTCACTATTAGTTTTCACCACTGATTTGTTCATTTTTTTTTACTTCCATCAAGATGAATAGTACCATCCTTGATGCGATCCTGTATCTCATGATGCAAGCACATGCAAAATTTGGTATCATATCTATCAAATCGATGGTATTGATAATAGGTATTTGCTTCATACCAACTAGGATATGGTTCCCTGACTGGTTTTGGACTTGGCAAGTTAATGATCTTATCCTTCAACAAATTTTTCAAAATGGAGGAATAAGATATTGATAACTTCATGAAATTTTGGTCACGTCTGAGGCCATTGTTATCCACAATAGCTACTACATTCACAACAAATTTCCTTTCCCAGAGATTGATACAATGGACTTCCCTTCAGGATGAGAGCGCGAGGAAGGTCACTCGAACTAAACTATTGTTTGTTGATACTCCTCTAAGGCCGCACACAAATGCGTGAAAGAAGGGTATTTCGTAAGGGAAAAATTCTCTTGCTAAGGCCTTTGTAAGTTCCCTATGAACACCTTCTACACATCGAAATCCGGTAATGGGTATGATATTTACAAAAAGAGCACCTGATAGCATGCTATGAAATCAATAATCTTCTCATTATCCCCTTTTTTACATCGAATAAGTTAGAGAAGGTAATCTTAGGCTCGATGTTGGCTTGGAACTATCGTAGGAACTGGTTCACAAGATGATCAAATGTATGTTAGTGTAATTAATTAATTAATTATTACACTAGCATAAGTTAACTTAGGTATGCATTTAATCATTTAGTCCTAGGTTGCATTATTAAATAAATCATAAATAATGTTGTTGAGATAAGATTCCCTTCTAGAAGATGAGTTGTCTTTTCTAGAACTTATCTCTATCTTGTTATCATTCCCTAGATAGTTAGTTAGGGTTTCATGTTGTCACATGTAGTGTGATTTGAACACTTGACAACATCTTGGGCATTCTAGGTTTAGCTCTTACCTATATAATCAGGCATATGTACTCTTGTAAATGATCTAGATCATCATAATAGAATCTCCTATTTGAATGACATTATTGAATACTTTATGTGTGGTTGATTATTTCTTCCTGGCAAAGGTCCTCCATTGAAGACTGTAGCTTCATTAGGGACACTATGCATCCATCATTCCAATATGGTATCAGAGATCCAGTGTAGACTCATCCCAGGATCAAGAGAGTTGGCTTGTGAGATTCTTTGCAGGCTTGAGGGTTTTATCTTACAGGCTAGTTGGTACCACCCAGAGACCAAGCTGTTTTATAGTGTAGATCAGAATCTATCTGACCTCTCCATTGCACTCAGAAGGCCTCAAAACCTATAGATCACCTGCCCATTCGCCAAATTTGGAGATATTCTCACCAGGAGCCATTTGAAGTATATCTAGGGTTTTTGTCTTTTGTACTATCCGTACAAGTTTGCAGAAAAAAATCTCCCCTCTCAGTCCTCTCAAAAGGCAATTTTTTTTTTAGATCAACAAGCTTTTTTTATTCCAAAAAGGGGCAATTTTTTCTAATGTTTGTGGCAAAAATCATTTTCGGGCTATAGTTGTAGAAAAAATAATTCACAGTGACTGCATATTTTATTCACCGTTGGCATGATTATTTTTCCATTGACATCGACATTATACATTTGGGGTTTGATTTACATTGGCATATTTATTCCATCCTTGTCGGCATAATTTTAAATTTCAATTGCCATAGGAAATATTAAAATTTGTGGATAGGGTTGATATTTATTTCGGTGGCTGATTTAATTTTTGGTGGATATCATATATATTTGGGGTTCGATATTTATTTTATGCAGATTTGTTTTTAATCTCCATGGCAGAGATTTTCTGCACATCTCATTTAATAGTTGAGGGCCCGTACCTGTCTTGCTGGCCCACTCATTCATTGACCATCCATTTTCTGGCCCGTGTGTTTTCTCCCGCCAGCGCCACACTCTCTGACCGACCCTCTTTCATTGGTCGCTGCTCTTTACCACTGACAGCTTTATCGATGGGCATTATCCACGACCGACGGAGCCACTCAAATTGCCACCAAACCTCTCCTCTGACACCACCACCGGTGGTGCCCCTTTTTTTTCCAACCAAACACCACTGGTCATTTTAGCGACCGAGTCCCAACACCGAGGAGGCTAATTTTTTGCTCCATTTTAGCCTACAGAGTGCCTAATCTAGGCATTTTTTTCGTTTTTTCATAACTTTTCACCAGGGTGTCAAAATTTGACACATGATTTACCATTGAAAAGTTAATTTAGTGTAATTTCCAGTGGTGACATCTATTTTGTAGAATTATGCTTCCAAAAAAATCTACATTCAGTTGAAGTTCAAACCCTAATTTGGGGTTTTTGGAGGTGATATCTTTTTTCAGTTTGTCAAAAATCTGCCATCAACAAGGTATTACAGTGTATTTTCTAGTATTTCAATAATATCATCAGATTTCTAGTATTTTCTTTAAGATTTTTTTGTCTTGTGCTCTTTTTCTCTCTCTAATGGTAGAATCAGGTTTTGAGCTTCTTACTCCCCACAACTACCACACATGGAAAATTGGCATGCAACGTCTCCTTTAGTCTAAGGGCCTATGGTCTACATTGGATGAGAATCAACCTCATCTGACTAGGGAATATGAGAAGTTCCAGCATCAAATCAAGTGTGAGGAGGCTATGGGACTGATTGCTCTTCATGTCTCCAATTCACTATTTTTCCACATTGAGGGGTGTGCTACTCCTAAGGCAGTTTGAGACAAGCTTAAGACATTGTTTGGATCAATAAGTGATATTCAGGCACTTCAGTTAGAGTCAAAAATTTCTTCACTCTTAGTTGATACTTTTCCCTCTATAGATGATTACTTGGTAAAATTCAAGTCTTTGAGGACTCAACTATTAGGGTGTGGTAAAGACAAAACTGACAAGAAATGCATCTTCACGATCTTGTCAAAATTGAAAGTTTCCTTTTCCTACTTTGCTACTTCCTTCTATTCTCCAATGGATGGACTTGGAGATAGTTTTGTGATTCCTTCATTTGAGAATTTTTGTGAGTGGTTGACCAGGGAGTAATCTAAACTCAACCAAGCTGATTCATCTTCAAAGTCCCATGCTCTCATTGCAACACCATCCAAAGGGAAAGGAAATAATAAGGGAAAATCTAAGACATGATTTTTTGAACAATCACAACACAAGGAAGAAAGGCCTAAGAAGGAGAGGCCCAAATGCAAATTTTGTAATGGGTTTGGACATCGTGAAGAGAATTGTTTTAAGAGGGAGATTCATGAACTGAGACAAAATCTCAAGGATCATAAAATCACTATTCCTTCTTCTTCAGTCCATTCACCCCACTCTTCTTCCAATCAAGATTCATCTTTAGGTATTGCAGGAATTTCCACAACTAAGATTCAAGGCAAGGGACACGCTTTGATCACTACCCTAGTTGATAGACATGAAGGATGGGTCATTGAATTAGGTGCTTCTAGGCACATCACCTATTCCAGGGATCACATTCTTTGGGAGACTATGCATCCTCCAAAGTTTGATAGGATGTTCACTGTAAATGTAGACATTGTTAATGTTGCTGCTATTTGTGATGTTACTTTGGATGGGAGGCCTCTACCTGATGTTTTTATATTCCCTCAATGGCATATAATCTTCTTTCTATTTATTAGCTTGCTCAGGAGGGTCTTAATATTGAATTCACATCTGATCTAGCTATCATCTGTGATCAATTTGATACACTCATTTCCTATGGTGAGGCTGATCATCACTGGCGGGTGTACAAGTTCACCAAGTTTTGGGATTGTACTCCATCTGTTCTAGCTTCTACGGATTCCAGGGTAGGAAGCAGATCTCCTCCCCATCACTAGGGTTGTGGTGGTTGGATTGAATTGGCTCTTCTTTTGACACCATCTTCTTCCTCATCTACCTCTCTGTTGAGATTTGTTTCATAGAACAAGTCTCATTCACTTCTTCAGAATTGTGGCATCTAGATGGGTTCATGAAAGGTATTTTAGACTTGGATTCTCATTTCTCCATAGGCTTTGAATACATCCTTGAGGGGACCACTCTCCCTTATGGGGGGATATCTAGTCTCCTAATTTTGATCTTTTTGTGATGATTGTTGTCCTTGGGGGGATGATGTTGAGTCCTCCAATCATCACCTTTATGCATTTCATCTCTCTTTTGGAGAGGAGTTTTGTCCCACTTGGTTTTCTCCTTTTCTCTATTTGTGAGAGATTTCATTTGCATATGTACATGGGTACCTAAAATGGCCATAATGTAGCTGAGACCCATCATATTTGCATAATCATTGCATTTTCATTTCCTCCCTAAGTTGCACTTATGGGGGGGTGTTAGTGTAATTAATTAATTAATTATTACACTAGCATAAGTTAACTTAGGTATGCATTTAATCATTTAGTCCTAGGTTGCATTATTAAATAAATCATAAATAATGTTGTTGAGATAAGATTCCCTTCTATAAGATGAGTTATCTTTTCTAGAACTTATCTCTATCTTGTTATCGTTCCCTAGGTAGTTAGTTAGGGTGTCATGTTGTCACATGTAGTGTGATTTGAACACATGGCAACATATTGTGCATTCTAGGTTTAGCTCTTGCGTATATAATCAGGTATATGTACTCTTGTAAATTATCTAGATCATCATAATAGAATCTCCTATTTGAATGCCATTATTGAATATTTTTTGTGTGGTTGATTATTTCTTCTTGGAAAAGGTCCTCCATTGAAGATTGTAGCTTCATCAGGGACACTAAGCATCCATCATTCCAACAACGTAAAGATGTAATTGTAAGGTAAGGAACAATACCACTCGAGTGTTGTATCCTTAAGGGATCGAGGGAATAGTTTTTCCATCAACGTATCATGATAAAAGGCATCTATACACAAGGAATTAAAGGTGGACACATGTGTCTGCGGGTCCCCTTTGCTGTCATATTTCTCAAACTTAGGGATCTCCATTCCTTGCGAGAAAGGAGTGTTTAGAATTTCTACCAACAACAAGCTATGTCGAAAGAAGGGCTAGAAGATAGGATGAGAAGAAGCTTGGGAAAGGTTTGCGAGTTGGTTCTGCATCTTCCCCATATTCTGAAGAAGGGTAATCAAAATTGGGTCGTTAGAAGATATAGGACTAGTGGAGCCACCACTAGAGCCACCGCCGTGACTACCGCCAGAGTTACCATTGATGCCACCACTACCAGTGTGACCTTTTTTAGAGCCACTGCTACTTCCAAAGCCACTACCATGACCTCCATTGGAACCACTTCCGCCAGTACCACCTCAGCCACTGAAGCTATCACCACCAAAGCCCCCACAAATCATCCCACAAAATCCTCCACCACTAGAGGTGATAGGAGGGGTGAAGTGAAAACCCAAAGGGTTATTTTTTACTGTGACAATTTCAAAACTCTTGGGAGTAGTGGGGATAGTGATTGAAGGGACCGTGTCGGCCATGTACATAGATCTGGGAGGCATGGACACTCCTAACTGTCTCTCATGCTCCTTGAAGGGGCTACCTCACATCATGCTACCATGCTTTGAGGGAGCACACACTTCATTCAAAATAGTGAGACTAGCCAAGAGTTCTACACTTGCTCGGTCTTTTCCTACCATATAATTTATTTCACTGATAACCTTAGCGGCCCTAGCCAACTCAGGTCTTTTTCCAAGTGATTATCCAAAGAACTTAACCCTTTTCTTAGACTAGCGACGTATTTGAAAGGGATGTGGAAAACTTCAAACTCATCTATGGATGATGTGGTAGGTGATGCAAGAGGGGTAGGGATGTAGTCAGTTTCATCGAAGAATCTAGACTCGCCTTGTGACACCTGCTCCTATGTAGAAAGACCAACCGTAGAATCAGAGAAAAGACAAGTAGTGAAACTAGAAGAGACCTTTGTCTACTTCATCAAAAGGTGTCATAGACTTCTCCTGAAAATATACCTAGAGGTCGTGGACTAGGTTGTGATGCTCATAAAATTTCACAACACATAGAAGTATAACGATCAAAGGGTACAAGAGAAAAATCTCAAAACACTGACAAATGAGTAGACGTTGGTTCACGTCAAATTCACCAAAAAATGTAAGAGAGGGGGACCAACCACTGAAAGGCCCCAGGTCATGTAGGGATGAGATTAGTAGGCTGCCCTAACTTACCTTGGTTTAAGGAGAATGTTAGGAAAGGCAGGATGAGAATGATGAGGACTATAAGTTCCTTCGATCACCCTGTAAACCCGAGATTCTAAAGGAGACTAGGTGAGTTAGTTTTCAAGGTCAACTCTATGTCTCAGATAACTCCTTGTCAAAGGAAAAAAGTGTGGTTCTGGGATGACAACGCAGCCCACTGGCATCTCTTAGGTGTGTTGGAATTCGTATGGCCAGAGAACCAAGAAGACAAGGTTTGACCACTAAAAAAAACCAACAACCTAGTTACTAGTTTCTAAGGGAGCAGAATAACACTATGAAATAAAAAAAATACAAACGGATGTGATAAAACACATATATTATCGCAAGGATGACAAACATGATCTCACACAATAACTTGTTTTCCAAATCACTCCGAGATATCTCCACCTACACACATAAAAGAAGGAAAATGTTGGGGGGTTATTTAGGGGTCTACCTCAGTCAGACCCCCATTTTGGTGTTTCCACCTCCACGAACAACTAAGTTTGCAATGATGTAGAAATAATATGATAGACAAGGAAATGAAAGTAATAGAAGACTAAAAAACTACCAAAAAGTAACGTGCTAACTCAACCAAATAATAGAGAAGATGAGTGAGGAGCTTACCACCTTCGCCCAAAGCACTCAAGGCTAGTGAGGGAAAAAATGAGAGGAAATCAAGCCTTTGTTGCAATGGTGTTGTCCTACACTTGCTCTATTGAAGTGATGGAGTGATGGACTTGCTGCTATGGAGTGCAAAGTGATGTTTCAATGCTTGGAGTGAATGCTAAGAGCTTGTGGATGAGTGTGTAGAGATCCACTAAAGATCAACCAACCTTCAAATGAATGAATGAGAGGTGAATATGAAGAAGAGAGATGAATAAACAACCATATTTAGGTCATCCAACCAAAGGGAGGTTTTACAATTCAACTTCCAATAGGATGTGTAACACCTCTATAGACTCTACCTACAAGAATCTGCCAGGGATGTAAGCACGCCACACGAACGTCTGCGTGCCACATGGGTGTCCCCGATAGTAACTCCCCTATCAACGCTCAAAATAGGCACCAAGTGGAATGAGGACAATGTGCTTATGTGAAATTAAGCCTTTGAATTTTGTTTTCTAAAGTGGAGAAGGGTAAAGGGGGAATTTGCATAAGGGGTGGAAATTCGCTCCTATACAAAAATAGATTTAAACAATGTAAATGTAGTTTTCAAAAACCCCAAGAAAAAATCCATTTAAACTACACAAAATGAGCATAGAAAACAACCCTAAATATAAAAACAAATAGAGAAAAAAATAAAAAATGAAACATACTCATGGAAGAGATAAACATGAGAAAACCCCTAATAAAATTGACGAGGAATCCGCTAAAGATCCACACACGAACAAACCCCAAGACCTCACAATGAGTGCACAAGGAGTAATGGAGGGAAAAAATGAGATTAAAATAAAAAACAAAGCAAAAAAAAAACAATTTAAACACCCTCAAGTTGCAATTATAACCCCCATTAATGGCACTCGTGTGGACTCCAAATTGCAAGGGTGGTGAAAAATGATGCTCATGCAATTTTTTGAAACCTATTGAAAAATATATAGGGGCGCTATAATTCAATGCTCCTACAATTTTATTTTTGAATTGAGTGTGCAGGGGTACTGAAATTCAACACTCTTGCATGAGTGAGAAAAACAAGAACACTGAAAACTAAAAATTTGCAACTTTTACCCCTTTGAAAATTTTGAAAAATTGAAAGATGTTTTGAGGTTTGAGACCACACATGAGGAAAAGTATGATCTGCCTAATTTTCCATTCTTAGAGTATGTAGACTATGAAATAGACTATTTTCATAGGGGTTTTCCCACAAATCGGGCACAACTGAATTCAAGGATAATAAAATGCTAGCTTCATCCTTGTAGATGACCTAGTGCATATCATGAAATAAGGTCACAAGAATGTAGGGCCCCTAGGTGTAAATGAAAATGTCATCCATGATCCTCTAAAGTACCATGCCCCATCTTGGGTTGAACAATCAACTCCTCTTATCTTGCATGAGGACTCCCATGATGAGCCCCATGATAATAAGAGCGAGATAGTTGGATCAACCAATGAAATAATACAAATCAATCTGTCCTCCCATCAACTAAAGATCCTCCACCCTAGTAATAAAACATGAAGTCAAGCCCAAGGTTTGCATTGTAAATGATCCTCTCCTCATCGATTGGCACCCTCAGTATCCTCCACACATCCTCTAGGGTCACTATCGCCTCACCTATTGGAAGGTGGAATGATGAGGTCTCGAAACACCAACACTCTACAAGTGCGGTCATCAAAGCAAATGTCTCTAGATCTCCAACATGCATGCAATATGATAGAGTCCAAATTCTCCCAGAAACATAACGTCAAAATCACTCAACCTGACCATCCACTCTAAGATCTGTGGTCTCCTCTCTCATGAAAGTAATATATGGAAAACCTCTTGCACACATGACACACACCATCAATTTGTTAACAATTTGAAAAAAATTTTAAGTCAAAAATCCCTAAAAGTGTAAAAGCAAGCCTTTAATACAAAGGCGTCACACTGTTGACTTGGAAAAATCATCACTATTTGGAAATAGGGTCCTGAAAATGCAAACGTATGCCAAAATGTAAAAGAATCACTATTTTAACGTCGCTATGCAAAAGCATGTCTCTAAAATCAAACAAAAGCATCGCAATATTCTATGCGAATATGTTGGAATAAGACAAAAGCGTCAATGAATTTTTAAACACCAAAAATGATGCCTAATGCAAAGGCATCACCATATTTTGCAAAGGCATCATGTAACATTTCAAAAGCATCAAAAAAACTCTGGCACCTTTGTTTTCCCTAATCTACCTTATATTGGTTATCTAGAAAAGCATGCACAAGAGGTTTTTAAAGGTACATATTGATGGTCCTGCATTTGCTGGCCACTAGAACTCGCAAACTCAATCTATGTAGTGTGGAGGAAGTACATGACATGCCATCTCGTCAGGTGCTCTTGAGGAACTCTGTGTGGAATCACAAGATCTCTCTAAATTCTCAAAAGAAAAGGGTGCAAATGAGCTTGAAAGTGACCTAATTTCACATATATGCACTGCAAAACCTAAGGTTATAGCCCTGCATCTCTATTTTCTCACTTCACATCCGACTGTGGTCACTTCATCAAGGTCCTATGACTTATTTTTTGTCCTCATCGTAGTCCAATCATTCTCGTAATCTTGTTGCGAGCTCAACTCGAAAATCATTTTTTTTGCTTGATCTCTTGAGTGGGCAACACACCAGCATTCTATCATCCACTAGGGCATAATGAGGCATTAGGAGCATCCAAAAAGTAATATTTTTTTAAAATTTTGATCTAAGCAGTACCAGTTCTGTGAAGTAATGTAGTAGGTACGTCACTTCAAAGAGGGGAAAAATGTAGACACTTGAAAATGTCCTGATCATATCACACAGTAAGGTTTTGATTACTAACACCATTTCTCTCTTGATTCATCTAATTTTCATCTATTGAAATAAATAATATCAATTGTTGAATTATGTGACCATGATCATAGTGTTAACTAAACATGCTAGATCCAAACAAATTTAAAGCCTGTTTAATTACCTAAGCCATGATCCCAATTAGATATTCAATATCAACAAAATGAAGAAGCCATTAAAACTAACATGCTAAAATATGCAAGCTTGACAAAGATATATTCTAAGACATTGAATCTTATCTTATTGTGGGAGCGGTGTTGCATTGATGTGGAATGGTGACCCTTTCCCAATCCCTTGGATAATATGAGCCTTTCCAATTAATTTTATTGATTAAAATAAATGGAAACTGATGAAAAAGATGAACAAAAACATGATAAAAGCTAGATTAGCATGATAAAAGCTAAGATGATTGATGTAAGTGTATGAAAACCTATGCTAAATGTGTATAATATTCAAATATGCAAGCCCTAGATTCCAAAATATGCTAAATGGATGCAAACTAAGTTACCATAGAAGCCATTAATGGATGCTTAAGCTAACTATGCATGAAAAATAATCTAAAATTCTATTAAACATGAAACATGGATGCAAATGAGTGTGAGTTTCAATAGCATAAGTTTGCTATCAAAATATTGATTGCTTTTCAATAGATACAAAGTTTATTTATGGAATAGGCAATGAGAAACCGATGGTCAAGATTGAAAGAATCAATCAATGATCATGCTGGAAAGAAGATGGAGGCATGGATCATGGATCCCCATCAAAGGTTGAGAATGAAAGTTGATATTTAATCAAGGGCTCACAATCATGCAAAGAAGCACACTTTCAAATCTTTCTCAAGACGTTTGTTGAAAGTTTGTTACAAAGAAGAATATTCTCTTTTTTGAATGAGTGAAAAGGGAGAATATTCTCATGCAAGTGGATAAGGAAAATTAGTATTTATTAAATTAAAACAAAGTTTTAATGTGAAAAGGGGAGGGATATTCCATAGGAATATTCCCTTTTGGAGGAATTTAAGAACTAGCATTAAATAATTAATTTATTTAATGAAAGGGGGTGGGATTAGGATATTTAATCAAATAAATAGGATAACTAGGATTTATTTAACTAAATAAGAAGATACAAGAAGGCAAATCAAATAATTTTCATTATTCGATTAGATAGGATGGAAGGTGAATATTATGGAGGGTGTATTAACCTAATTAGGTTAATTAGATTAATGGATGAACATGAGGTCTTTGATTAATTAACTGGGTTAATCTAATCAAATAAGCGAAAAGAGGACCGATTTCAGGACGAAATGATGTTAGTATATTAGATGCAAGTGTGTAATATCATTTAGGACATTTTTAGGTGTCTATATTTTTCCCCTCTTTGAAGCGAGGTATCTGTTACGTTGGTTCAAAGATTGACACTTTTAGATTAAAACTACTGCTCAGATACAAAATTTAAAAATAAATCTGATTTTTGGATGCCCCATTGTTGCCCCAACAAAAGGAAAATAAGCTGGTTCCCTGCCCTCTCGAGAGATTGGGCATAAATTTTGAATTTTGGGTTGATCTCACAAAAAATATTTAGGATTAGTTCATCCTAGAGAGGACTAGATAGCTCAGATGTTTGAAGTAGATAGCTTTTATGATGTATAGAAAATCATCGACCATGGGTAGCCTCATGTATATTTTGATATAAATCACATAGTTTTGATACTTGGATAGAAATATTAGTAAATATAGAAGAATGAGAAGAATAAGATGGATGCATTGACCATTGATTTTGAGATTGATTCAGAAGTCCAACAAGTCCATGATTCATCGATAATTTATTAGGTTATGGTGATGAGATGGATTTTTTTTCTCATATTTAGGATTGGGACTTTTCGTCATTCCTTATATTTGATATAGCACACATACACGATGCATCATGGTATTGATAACTAGGATAACATTGTATCTACTGTGATGGAATTTGACTCTACAAACATATAGGATAGTCCTTGTTCATACCTTGACATATAGAAACCTCGTTGGAATGTATTTTAGAATTTTAGAATATTTTGGACCAAAGCATATGATAGGGAGGTTGGATGAATCACTCACTGATTCATGCTCTGGGTATTTCTTGGAAGACCTCTAGGGTGTATTTCTCCACCACTTGCAACCTATAGGATATATTTCTTCTTAGGATCCCCTAGTTCTCCTTGCCAACCTAACTATCAACATAGTTCCTTCTTCCAAGTCAAAACTTGGTGCAAACTTGTAGCACTAGCCCTTAGCCCTTAAACTGCCTTAAAGGCTACTAACCTCCAAATTCTTGAATTAGTCTTATAGAGGTGTGGAGGTTCTTCTATAGACTTCAATCCATTGTACTAGGGGTATTAGGGATCCACCTAGCTCCATTTGCAGGTCACTTTCACCAAACCCCTCTATTAGGCCTAGAAGGCTACTAGCCCTATTAGGTCTCCTTCTCTAAGAAATTAGGGTTTTTCCCAAAGCCTTTCCAAAGTAACCCCCAATATTTTCTTGGGATTCCTGATTCATATGCCCACCTCTCAAGGATTTTTGGGGTCTTGGGCCACAACTGGCTGTACAAATCCCTAACCTGAAAATGAGCAAAACTAAGGCTTTTTAAGCCCTTTCCTAGCTTCTCTGCAACTTGCTGGGTTCTTACCTCACCAAATGGATTGGTAGAGTCTTTTCCTTTTTACCATAGCTTGGTAGTACTCATATCTTCCTTCTCTAAAAGGAAATTTATCTCTAGGTTGACACCTCTATAATTTAAGTGCTCTGCACTTTAGTCTTTCCTAACCGGGCTCTTCTCTGTCTCGCCTAGGACAAGACTTCCACAGTAGCTCCTGTGCTTTCAAAGGATCTAACTCATACTATATGTACACCCATGGAGTCTAGTCACTATTCCTAAAGGGCCGTACAATGTGTATGGTGGGAAAGTGAACTAACACTCCATTCTTTACAAAATGCCTGGTTCATACCAACAACAATGTAGAAACCAAACTAATTAAAAAACAATGCTTAAAGCTAAACTAACAAGGTATCTAATGCCACACAAAATTCAAAGAACAACTACCCTACATCATACTTGAATTACAGTACCAAAATAAATCCATTAAAACATCACTACAATGCAAAAACCAAAAATTCCAAACAGATTTCACATATGCTTTTCCTTGAATTCAAAAAATTAAACAATATCAAATGCTTCCAACCTCACTCCAATGACGAGGCATCCCATAAATAGGCCACCAAATCAGTTATCCTCTCCCTTGGGCTCTTCTTGGTCGCTAGTAGCTCCAACTAACAACATTGTTGAGCAACATTTCAAATGTTGCACAATTGCAAGACAACCTCTTAGCCCACTTTGCACCTTACAATAACCCTTAGCCTCCTATGGGTCTAAATTCCCTATTACACCTACTCTGTGGTCAACATGACCTTCATCTAATCCATTCACAAAAAAATTTCCACTAAGATATATTACTTAAGTTTCCTAGGAAAAGTTTTCCCTAGACAACCTATGCCTATGGGTGCTCTTGCACCATTCTCCCCCCTCTGTACAAACACTAAGGAATGTGGGGAGAGATCAGAGATAGATCAATGCCAAACTTCTTGAAATGAGCCTCTTCCACCCATGTAGCCTCAGACTCTAGTGTGTCTTCCCACTGTATAAGGTGTTCCATGTACACCTTGTGCTGAGTAGACTTCTTCACTCTGGATTCCAAGATCCTAATTGCTTGCAGCTTGTCCTTAGGAGGTAAGAATACAGTACTCACATCCTCCATGACTTCCATACTATTCAGATTCATATCTGTCACTAGTCCTTTATACTTGATCAAATCAGCTACATTAAACACTGGTGAAATACTTAAGTCTGCAGGAAGCTCCACCTTGTAAGCATTCTTGCCGTACTTAGCTAACACTTTACATGGTCCCACTCTCTTCATCTGAAACTTTGTTGGTACTCCTCTCTACAATATGGATTTGTTGAGATGGACAATGACATAGTCACCTACTGTAAATTGGATATCTTTCCTAGACATATCCACCTTAGTTTTCAACTTGTGAGTAGCCTCTGTTATTGTTTTCTTCACTTGCTCCTGAATCTCCTTCATGGTCTGAGATAAATCCTCTACATGGCCAATCCTATGTTCCATAGCTCCTAGATCTCTGAGCTCACACACACCTCTTGGGTGCATATCATATACTATCTCAAAAGGACTCCTACCTGTGGTCCTATTCATACTATCCTTGTAGGCATATTCAGCTTGTGATATGACCAAGTCCCATGTTTGACCATACTCCTTGGTTAGGAATATTAGAAGGTTACCTAACACTCTATTGATCACCTCAGTTTGTCCATCTGTTTGAGGATGGTAAGCTGAACCAAAAGATAAGTTAATACCCAGTCTGCTCCATAGAGTTTTCCAAAAATGACTCATAAACTTCACATCTCTGTCTGATACTATGCTCAATGGTAATCCATGGATCCTCAAAATATCTTTGAAGAAGAGATGAGAAATATAACTAGAATCATGGGTGGTCTTGCAAGGAACAAAGTGGCTCATTTTACTGAACCTATCTACCACCACATAAACACTATCAAACCCTGTCTTAGTTTTAGGGAGTCCTACAAAAAATTCCATACTAATGCATTCCCATGGTCTATTGGGAATAGGTAGAGGTTGATACAAACCAGTATTTCTAGCTCCCCCCTTGGCTTTCATACAAACTACACACTACTCCACATATCTTTTGACATCCCTTGGCAACTTGGGCCAATAATAGAACCTCTGTACCAACTCCATTGTCTTGTTGATACCGAAATGACCACTGAGACTACCATTGTGCTTCTCCTGGATGAGATTCTCTCTCATTGAACCTTTGGGAACACACAATCGATTCCCCTTGAACAAAATTCCACTATGTAATGTATACTCTGAGAATTGACTATGCAAATGATTCTCAAAATCAGAACATACGTTATATGCTTCAGAGAAGTCTTCATCTTCTCCATAGAGATCCTTGAAACTCTCTATCCCAATGATTTTGAATTGAATCTCTTGCACTATCAACAACCTCCTACTTAGTGCATCTACCACCTTGTTCAACTGTCCCTTCTTGTGTTTGATAGTAAAGGTGAAGGCTTGGAGGTACTCCATCCATTTCAAGTGCCTATTACTTAGCTTTTCTTTGTGTTGATGTAGCCAAGTGCCTGGTTATTTGTAAACACTACAAACTCCTTAGGTAGGAGATAATGTCTCCACTTTCTAAGAGACTACACTAGAGCATATAGCTCTAAGTCATAAGTAGAATACTTATTTTTAGCCTCATTGAGCTTTTCAGTAAAGAAAGCTATAGGCCTACCTTCTTGGCTTAATATGCCTCCTACTGCAATTCCATTGGCATCACATTCCACTGTGAATAGCTTATCAAAACTAGGTAACAAAAGGATGGGGTGAGTTTCCACTTCTTGTTTCAACTTCTCAAAACCCTTCTCTACTTCAAGAGTCCATTTAAATTTAGTCTTTAGGCCACCCTTGATAGTATCAAACACTGGTGCATAAATGCCATTGAAGTTCCTTATAAACTTCCTGTAAAAATTGAGCTAACCCATGAAAACTCCTTACCTCTTTCTTGGTGGTTGGTGTAGGCCAATTTAGGATAGTTTACACCTTGCTTGGGTCCATCTTCAATGACCCTTGGGATACTACAAACCCCAAATACACAAGCTCTTGCTTGAAGAACTCACACTTTTCTAGATTGATGGCTAACCTCTCCTCCTACAACCTTTTAAGTACCATCTCCACATGCTTCACATGTTCCTCTGTTGTCTTACTAAAGATGAGTATATCATCTAGATACACTACCAAAAATATCCTTGTGAAATCCTTAAGCACTTCATTCATGAGCCTCATGAATGTGCTAGGGGCATTTGAGAGGCCAAATGGCATAACTCTCCACTCATATAACCCATCAGTTGTCTTAAAAGCTATCTTCCATTCATCCCCATCTTTGACTATAATCTGGTGGTATCCACTCTTGAGGTCCAACTTAGTGAAGTAGTTTTCCCCTCCAAGATAGTCCATGAAATCCTCTATCCTAGGGATAGGAAACCTATATCTGATTGTAATCCTATTGATAGCCCTAGAGTCAATGCAAAGTCTCCAATTACCACCCTTCTTGGTTGCTAAGACTACTGGTACTACACATTGACTGATGCTCTTCCTGATTAGTCCGTGGTCTAATCACTCTTGCACTTGCCTAGCCAATTCTAGGTTCTAATCTGGTGTGAGTTTATAGGCTTCTTTATTCGACAATGAAGCCCCTGGTATGAAGTCATTATGATGATTGATAGCTCTCTTTGGAGGTAATGTTGCTGGTGTCCCATCACTGACTATGTCCTTGAACCATTCAAGTAACTTCTAGACTTCTTTTGGTATAGTTGTCTTCTTAGTCTTGTCTTCTTAGTCTTGTCTTCTTCCTTGGGTTGCACCATAATAACATATCCTTCACCTCCTTGCTGAAGAGTGTTTATAAAATCCTTGCCACTGCTTAACAAGACACTAGGGGTCTTTGAATGTACTTATTCTTCATCCAACAATGACTGTAACTTAAATGTTTTACCATCCTTCTTGAATGAGATGGTGTTCTCCTTTCCATCATAGATGGCTCCTCTGTCATATTGCCATGGCCTGCCCAATAGAAGATGGCATGCATCCATAGGCAACACATCACAAAAAAATTTGTATTTGTATCCTCCAATGGAGAATTCCACTATTTTCTGCTCATTCACAAGAACACTCTGCCCTTTATTCAGCCATGTCACCTTGTAAGGATTAGTATGGGGCACCTTCTCCAACTTTAACTTCCTCACTGCTTCCTCTGAGATGATGTTATCAGTGGACCCTGAATCCACTATAACTTTGCACACCTTCCTAAGTATTTTGCATCTCACTCTGAATAAGGCTCTCCTTTGCTTTGGCTCCTCCTTGATTGGTTGTCTGATTAGAACCCTTCTAAACATCAAGTTCTCCCCCATTTCTAACTCAATATGGCTAGCCTCTGGTGAATTGACACTCATAGTGTCTTCTTGAGCATATGCTATTCTCTTTTCTATGTTAGAAGAAGATGCTTTCTCTGGGCACCTATAAGCAAGATGTCCCACTTGGCCACAATTATAACATTTCATGCTAGCAAAGTAAGAGTTACCTCTACCTACACCTCTTCCTTTGTTAGAACCTCCTTGAGACCCTCTACCTCTTCCATAACCTCCTCTAGAAGTTGTTCCACTTCCTTGCTCTATGAGTGTAGACTCTCCCTGACTTCTTTGTTCAGTCCCTCTACCTTGGTATCCACCTCTATGTCCTCTTTGATCTTTGCCTTTTCCTCTGCTCTTGGAAGTTTGATCATGTTTCCTCTTACTTTTCTCTTCAATATTTATTGCCAACTGATAACATTGGTGTACTATTTTGGAACTTAGAAGAGTCATCTCCTCTTGTATGTTCCACTTCAAACCATTAAGGTATCTAGCCACCTTTAGGCTTTCATCCTCAGATACATTAGACCTCATGCAAAGTTTTTGAAACTCCTCTGTATAGGAATTGACATCTTGGTCTCTTTGTCTCAAGCTCTGTCTTTTCTTATGCAATTGAATTTCATAGTCATCTAGCATGCATGCCTCTCTCACTTTGGCAACCATTCCCTTCCAAGTGGAAATAGGTTTCTTGCCTTCCTTTTCTCTCTTTGTCTGGATGAACTTCCACCATGTCAAAGCAGAACCTCTCAATCTTGATTTTTCCACCTTTACCTTCTGTGCTTCAGTGACTCCATCACACTCAAAATGGTTTTCCATTCCCTAGAAAACCTATGCCTATGGGTGCTCCTGCACCAGCATATGAAATAGTCAACAATCTAGTCTAAATGACCTCCCTACACACAGCTAAGCAAGTATGTGGCAATATTATTTTACAAGAATACCACACAAGAACAACAAATGAAAGATAATGATCGATGCCCCATTCCTTTCTCTTGAAATCATTTTGATAGACATCATTAAGAGGTCCTCAGAATGGGTCAATAAGATAAATCATAAGACAAGATCAAAACAAACAATCAATGTTATCTATATCTCTTGCCAAAGGTGTAATGTGTGTTGAGGATGAATATTCAAAGTGATTACCAATGATAATGCCCATTGTAGGAAGGATGCATCCTAGGATGTGTTATCAGATGTTGGCGGGTTGATAAGTTGTTTGAAAGGATGTTGATATAAGGTTTGATTGACATGTTTGATAATGATCAAGAGTTTGATTTTTTGCGTTTAAAGGTTCTACCTTTGCGCATTGTTGTACTTTTTTTTTGTTTGTGTTACCAAAGGGTGAATGTGATGGTTGATTTATTATGGATGGAATTTTATTGTGGGTGCAATTGAAATGGGATGGGTGGTTTTGGGTTTTCTAGAATATTTCAATGTTTTTGAAAAAATGTTTTGAGGTTGTTTTTGGTCTTTTTCGAAGGTTTATGTGAATTTTTTTGTTTTTGATTATTTGAGGCTGTTTTAGGGTTTTCCCAAAGATATTTGATGCTATTTTAGGTCTTTTGAATGTTTTCTAGTGTTTTTGGGTTTTTAGTCTTCAAATGTTTTTGTGTTTTTCTAACTTTTCAAATGTTTTGAGGTTTTCAATTTTCAAATGTTTTTGTGTTTTTCTAAGTTTTCAAATGTTTTGGGGTTTTCTAAGGTTTGACTAAGACTGAACCTAAAAGACTATCCTAGTGGCGTTGGGGGCTTACCAAAGATGAGCCTTTCCTATGTTATACATGTAGAGACCACGTAGTTTGACTGAATTGACTTATTGTTGATAATAAATGAACAATTGATGTACTGCCAAATTTATTATGATGGAATCCTAAAGGACTGACCTAGGGTGTCTTGGGGGTGCACCAATGATGGCCTTGCCTACGTTCAAGCTCAAAGACTCGTAGTTCGACTGACTTCACTTATTATTGATGAGAGATGAATAGTTGATGTATTGCCAAATTTATTATGATAAACTCCTAAAGGACAAACCTAGGGTGTCTCGAGGCCGCATCAATGATGGCCTTGCCTACATTCAAGGTTAGAGACTCATATTTTGACATGGTATTATTTTTGGATTTTTGATGTTTTGACCTTTTTAGGGGTTTTGATGTGTTTTGGATGTTTTGGGATTTTGACTTTACAATTTTTCAAATGTTTTTGGATTTTAGCTATACAAGATTTTGATGTTTTTTGATTTTTTGATTTTGCAATTGTTTTCGATTTTGATGAGGTTTTATGAATGTTTTTTGGATTTTAAATGAGATTTCCAATAACCTTAAGATATACAAGAACCCAATCCGCTCTAGAACAGATTGCCCCTAGTGTTATGCAATAGACTACCTTGATATAGGTAGAACAAAATGACCTTTGAAATATGCCAAGTAGTACTGAAGGGGGATACGATACTTCAAAATATCAAGCTATGATACAAACAAAGATGGGTAATGGAATAAATAGGATAAATGATGTGATGGGTGTATGCGATGCAAATAATGATAGGATAAAGAGCCAAAGATAGATGTAGGTGCTTTATTTATGCAATATTCCTATTTGCTAGGTTTTCACCAAGGTACTTTCCCAAAGTGCCACCAAAGTTCTTTTCAATAGAGGATGATTTTTTTCTTTACTGTTTTCAATCATTTTTCTTATTTTTTTGGATTTTTGTCATTTTTTGATTTTTTTGTATTTTTTGATTTACACCCTTCAAGCCTAGGCATTATTTTTTTTGAGATGTAGACTGTTGGTTGGATCCTGAAAGGGTTCACCTTCAAGTGTTGATAGTTGGTACACTCCTAATCCATAGCTTTATATGACAATGAATGGGCCCAACCAATTAGGCTCAAAATTTCCTTTATTGTCCTAATTTGGAAGATTCTTCTAATTCTACTTGAGCACAAGATCCCCTACCTAGAAAGATTGACTCTTGATCTTCTTGTTATAACTCCATTTCAACCAGTTTTTGTATACTTGCAAATGATTAAGGGCATTAAGATGACACTCATCCAGGAATTATAACTCATTCAATCAAGATACCCTCTATTCTTCATGAATGATTAGATTCTACAATGACACTCATAGTGAGGGAAGCTCAACGTCAATAGGTAGGATGGGTTCTAATCCGTAGACCAAGGAGAAGGGGGCTGCACCTATAGGTGTGTAGATGGTGGTTCTATAGGCCCAACGAGTAGGATTTAACTACAAGATGCTAGCCACGACCAACTTTATTGACCGTTTTATTTAGGATTTTCAGAATGGTCTTATTTGTAGCCTCAACTTGACCATTGCCCTAGGGCTAATAAGGGGTGGAGAATCAATGATGGATGTTGAATCTTTGACATATATCTTTTACATCCTGATTCTTGAAGGGTGTTCCATTATCAAAAATAAGGGCTTGCAAAACACCATATCAGAAGATAAGGTAATTTAGGATAAACTTGGAGATTTGCTTCCTCATTATGTACATCATAGGAATGGCTTCGACCCACTTGATAAAGTAATCAATGGCCGTTATGATGAACTTGTGGCTATTCAATGAGGTGGGAGTAATCTTTCCTATGAGGTCAAGCCCCAATTGTGAGAAAGGACAAGGTGTGACCATTGGTTGTAGCTCTTGAGCTAGAGCATGGATAAGATCTCCATGTTGTTAACACTAGACACACTTCTGCACATACTGATGGGATTCTCTTTCGATGGTCGGCCAGTAATACCCCATCCTCAATAGTTTCTTGGATAAGGTTATTCCACTAGAATGGGAAGCACAAATGCCTTCATCTACTTCTTTTAAGGTGTTCAAGGATTCCTATTAGTTGAGACATCATACTAATGTCCCTTCGATGCTTCTGCGATATAGGGTATCACCTAAGATCACGAATCAGGATGCCTTTTTAACAAAGGTCTTCGTAAGGTTAGAGGTGATATTGGATGAGAGAGTTCCTCTGCTAAGGTAGGTGAATATGTCATGATAACATGGAGAACTAGGATGATTACACACATAAATTCAGGTGTAGGAATTTCAAAATCCAGTATGAGAAGTTGTTCTACCAAGAATTTACATTGAAGAACATTGTGTGGCATGTCTAATAAAGACCTAATTATCACCACGACGTTTGGTGCTCAATTATTCATGTGTGGTATTTTCTCAAAGTTTATATCAATGAAAAAGTATTTGAGACTTTCTACCATCCTCTTATAAGGCATGAGTTTATCATCCTTAGTTTGGTAGTCATCATTGAATTGGTTGACAATCAACTATGAATCCCAATAGACTTTTAACTCTTGGTTCTGCCATTGAATTGCTATTCTTAGACCTATTATTAGAGCTTCATACTCAACAATATTATTGGTACATGGGAATGATAGCTAGTATGACTTCAAGATACAATCATCTTGAGGGGTGATAAAGAGAATACCCACCCTTGATCCATGTTGGGTAAATGATCCATCAAAGTATATTTTCCATTGATCTGCTATATTGAGGAGAAACATTGATTTATCAAGGAATTAAAATATCAAAGGATTCTCCACATAGATAGCTGATTCAACTAGTTGGTCTACAATAACTTTTCCTTTGATAGCCTTGTACTCCACATAGTCTATGTCAAATTTAGTCAAAATCATTACCCATTTGGCCATTCTCCTAGTGAGAGTTGCTTGAGATAAGAGATATTTCAATGGGTTGATCTTATCAATAAGCTTGATTTGGTGTGTAGGCATGTAATGTCTAAAATTTTGTGATGCAAAGACCATTGCTAAGAATTACTTCTCAATGGATGAATAATTCATTTCATACCGTACCAATGTCTTGCTGATGTAATAGATTGCTCTTTATTTTCTTGATTCATCATGTTGGGCTAGGAGAGCACCTAGAGCTACTGATGTTGCTAAGATATTTATGATCAATGGTTTGTTTGGTATTAATGACATGAGAACTGAAGGTGACAATAGGTGGTCCTTGATCTATTAGAAGGCTTTATCACACTTTTCATCCCACTTATAAGTTACTCCTTTATGGAGAAGATACAAGAAAGGGTGTATTTTGTCTAATAATTGTGCTATGAACCTTCTAATGGATTACAACCTTCCTTGTAACCTTCTGATCTACTAAATTTTTTGTGATGGCTCCATGTCTAAGATGGCTTTCAATTTCATTGGATCTATCTCTATACCTCTTTTCAACACGATGTAGCCAAGAAGCTTCCTTGATGTAACCCTAAAGACACATTTTTTTGGATTTAGGCGTACTTTATATTCTTCAATTCTATCAAAGATAGGTCCCAATACCTCTATGTGCTCACTCCTTTTCTTTGACTTGTCCAAACTATCATTCACATAATATTTGACTATTTTGTGGATCATATCATGAAAGATAAGGGTCATTTCTCTTTGGTAGGTTGCTCTTGCATTCTTCAACCCAAATGACATCACGTTCCAACAATATCCCCAATGGACATGTGAATGCAGTTTTGTGTCGATCCTCTTTGGCGATCATTATTTGATTATAGCCTGAAAAACCATCCATGAATGATAGAATTTCATGTCCAACTGTTAAATCAATGATGATGTCAATGTTGGGAAGATGTAAATCATCCTTTGAGCATGCTTTGTTCAAGTCTCTAAAATTTGTGCATATTATGATGCCCCTAGTGGGTTTAGAGACTAGTACCAGGTTGGAAACCCACTCAAGATAGTCAATCGATTAGATAAATTTGACATCAAGAAGGTTTTGTAACTCAAGTTTCACTAAGAGTTCTAGTTGAGGGTGTATCTTTCTTAATTTTTGCTTCACTGATTTGGCCTCAGGATAGACTGCTAAATGATGCACAACCACATATGGGTCGAGCCCTAAAATATCTGTGTATGACTATGCAAAGTTTGTTCTTCTCTCTTTTAGGAATTTTGGAGGTTTTTTTGTTCTTCATCTAACAAAGATTCAACATAAAAGGTTATCTTTAGTGCTTCTTCTGTTCCTACATTCACTGGGGTGGCCTTTTCTGCTAACACTGTTGACTTTTATGGATGCATTACACTAAGGGGGAGAATGAAGCCATCATCATTGGGTGCCTTAGAGAGGTTTTCACCCTTAGATGCATCCTTTCTTTTTACTATTTTATGATTTGAAAGTGCCACAATGTGGTTTTCTCTTAAAGATTTGTATGTTATTCTCATATAGTCAATTTTGCGATTGAAGGATTCAATCGTCTCCCCATAGTATTCCTATCTGTCTAGCTCTATATCAAACCAAAATTTGTGATCCCCACATGATAATTTGTCATAGAGTCCCATGAATTCTAAGATTGCTTCACCGTTTTCAAATAGATCTGGAATTGGTGGTCCTCGTTGGTCCCAATCAATGAGTTGGGGATATACTAGGCTTAGTTCAATGGTTTGGTCATTTGAGGTGAAAGATGTTGTGGATATCATAAAAGGGATTTATTTTCAAATAGGTCATCAACATCGAGGGGGAAATAATATAGGCTAGTATCACGTGATGTTGGTAACTAAGAGGAAGCCTCAACCCGTTTAGAAGAAGTACCTTTTCCAAGAATGGTAACCTTACTAATAGTAAAATCTAATCCAAGATTCTTTGGATGTTTCTTAGGAATGACGGGTTCTAGCAAACCATTATCATTTTATCCTATATTTTCATTCTTGTTGTACCCCCATGCCTTCATTAACTTTAGACCTTTATTTTCATCTTCCATGGGAAGAATGAGAATGGGCCAGTCATCTTGATAGAGTAGTTTAGAGATATCTTCCTCATTGACACCTTCTTTGTTCAAATGCCCCCCATTTGGTGAAGGTGGTAGATACAAGCTTTAAATTTTCATTCACTTTATTGATAGGTGTGGGTTTCCCATGAGATTTAGGGGAAAGAGGTAACTCCCCAACAAAAAAGTTTCCTTCTTTAGATTGTAATCTCCATAACCATTGTCCTTGATCACTACTTTGATGTCGAGAATGTTCTACACAATGGGTGTTTTTATTTCTAAGGTAGATGCAAGGGATGATGGGTTAAAAAATGAGGAGGAGGATGTAGGCCCTTCATCACTTTTAGGGATTTGGGGTATTTTGTAAAACTTGGCCTCAAGGTTCTTGCAATAGTAAAAAGGCTCAGGATCTCCATGGATAGTAACTTCTATGTTCTTAAAAGGAAACTTAACACATTGGTGATAGGTGAAAGCTATAGCTTGCATGGTATGAATCCATGGTCAACCAAGTAGGATGTTGTAGGGGAGATCAAGGTATCGTACCTGAAATGTAGTCTCAACAATGATGGGTCCCACTTGGATAGGTAAAGTGATGTTGCCTTATGACACTCTTTCTTGATCATCACATGGCCTTATTGTTGTAATCTTTATTTTCTCAATAGCATCCTATGAAAATCCCAAGTTTTTAACCAGCAGAAAGGTGAAAATGTTGAGACAAACACCTCTATCTACTAAGACTCTTTTAACCTTGTTCTTATGAACAATGACCTCAACATGTAAGGCATGATTATGAGATGGCTGTGAGGGTAGGTCTTATTCTGAGAAGGTGAGAAGATGAGGGATAGTGATATGCCCTACCATAGCTTGAAACTTCTCTGCATCAATATTCTCAGGGATGGAGGTTGCGGATAATGCATTTTCTAATATCTCCCTACATGCCGGGGATAGCCTTAATAGTTCCAAGATACAGATCTATGCGGGGGTATTCTTTAGCTGATCTAGGAGACTGTAGTTACTAGGGTTAGATGTTGGAAACCAAGGTTGTGCCCTAGGTTGAGATGAAGCTCCTTGGATGGTGACCTTTCCCCATTGCATGGTGACTCCACACTTCGTACTAGGTCCTTTGATGGTAAAAATTGTTATAACATTATCACAAGAGGCGACGACATTGGAATAGACATGCTATATGTTATTGTAATTCTTCCCTTTTCCATTGTCGTTCCCTTTGCTATGATCTGGAATAGGGATTTTGTATATATTGAGATCCTGGTTAACGACTAGTACATCAACATATATGTCTCCATTCTCTATAAGATCTTGGATAACATTTTTGAGCCTTATACAGTTTAATGTTTTGTGTCCTTTGATTTTGTGGAAATCACAAGGATCTTTTGTTGCTGTACCACAATGGTTTATCCTGTGGTTCTTGGTAGTTTTAGAAATTAGTAAGCGTTATCAATTTTGAATCTACCAATTTCTTCATGATAGATTCAATAGGTTCCCCCAATGGAGTGTATTTTTATTTTGGATAGTTATTCCTATTGGGGGTTCATCTTTGTTGTGTTTTGGTGTTATTGACTTGATTATTTGTGGAGATGATGTTGTTTGTTTCACGATTGATTATATGTTGGTCGATTTATTTTCATTTGGCCTAGGAGAACTTATGACCACTTTAGCATCCAAAATTCCATTATTTTTCACTTTCTTGTTTTTATCCCAAACACGGGGCTTGTCATTTAAACTGTTTGATGGACGGTTGTCTCTATAGGCTTGTGTGTTTCCCTACGAGATTAGAGAACACTTGATGTTGAGGGCTCTAGGGAAAAGATCATCATAAGTGGTTATGCATTGCATCTTCAAGTGTAAGGATATATCTAGATAAATATTTGTAATGATAATGCCCACTTATTGTTCATCAGGAATGGGCCACTTGCTCTTACTAGCTTTTTGTCTCCATATTTGCAAGAAATTAGTGAAGGATTCTCCTTTGTTTTGCTTGAGTGTGTATAACTCCTCTAAGCTTACATCCACGTCAAGATTGAAGGAGAAGTGATCTATAAATTTATCGATGATTTATTGGAAGGTTCTGATACCTTGAGGCAACTAAGAAAACCAATCGATGGCTAGGCCTGTCAAGCTTTGTGGAAAGAGGCGCATCAAGTAGGAATCATTTTATGAAACCTCCATACATATGACATTGAATTCTTTGACCTGATCCACATGATTCCCTCTCCCTTTGTATTTATCAAATTTAGGGACCTCAAAAATAGGAAGGAAAGGTACCATTGTGATGTTTCTATCGACTAGGTACATACATAAGTTTTGTTGTCTATGGGGCTTCTTCATTTTTCCCATTTGGATGTCTTGCATTTGTTGCATTAGTTCCTTGAGCTGCGATGCTACATCATCTTGCGGGTTTGGTGGAGGAACATATGTTGTATTTTTTGGGATGGTGGATGAATTGTAAGTGGGATTTTGATATGATAGGGTTTTGTATGGTGTGTAATGTGGTGTGGGATATTGTTAAGGTGAAGGTGGTAGAGATGTATATGTTCCTAATGTGTTTAGATTGATGATGTTTTATTGAGGATTATAATATAAGCTAACTTTTTGATATTATTGTTGTTGTTGCACAAGCACTTGTTATTTTTGGGCATACTATTGGGCTAGCAAAGCTTGTTGTTGTTGTTGGGCCTGTTGTTGTGCGACCAAGGCTGCTTGTTGGGATTTTTGTTGTTGTTGTGCTACTAGGGTTGCTTGCTAGGCTTGTTGTTGTTGTTGTACTGCTAGGAATGCTTGATGGGCTTGCTGTTGTTATTGTGCTGCTAGGGATGCTTGTCAGACTTGTTGTTGTTGTTGTTGTGCTACTAGGGATAATTTTTGGGCTTGTTTTTATTGTTGTGCTACTAGGGATACTTGTTGGGCTTGCTATTGTTGTTGTGTTGCTAGGGATTCTTTTTGGGCTTACTGTTGTTGTTGTGCTACTAGGGATACTTACTAGGCTTGCTGTTATTGTACAACTTGTTGATAAGCCTACTGTGCTTATTTCCAAGCTAGAGCATGTGCTTGTAATGTAGGATTAATTGGTTGTTGGGACAACTACGATGGGTTTTGGGTGTTTATGGTTTGAGTGGGTTGTGGGTTGATGATGAGTGGTTCAGGGTTACCTTGGTTAAAAATTCCTTGTAAGATGGTGGATTGGGATGGATGAATGTAAGTTTGAGGTCCCATTTTATTTTTCATGACATGGGGGACCAATGGTAATGATGATGATGGTGCCATTGGGTATTGTGATTGTAATGGCACATAAGGACCTTGAATCAATTGATTGAAAGGGTTCCCTTGATTGATGTGTAGTGGGTTCCCTTGTTGTATTTGAGGTGAGACCAAGGTATTACCTTGGTTGAGGGGGTTTGTAACCAAGGTGTTGTTTTTATTTTGGTTGATGATGGATGGGATGGATGTGTTTTGTGAAACTAATGGGTTTGATGCACCAATGGGGTGGCTGGATGATGAGGTCCCTTGTTGTGTTAAGGGTTGATTTTTCGTAAGGGTTTTGACATGCCCTTGTTGGTATATTTGATACAATTGGTTCACATTTCCTTTCTTAACGTTTGGAACACTCATGGTGATGAATGAAGAAGCTTGCACTCAAAATGTTGAGGTTTTTGTGGAATTATGGAGTGTAAGTGGTTTATGTGGATGTAGGGGATGCTCAGGAATAGGAGGAGCACCAAATGTAGGTGTCCAAGTGGTGTTTTGGGGAGGATTGTTATCTAGGGTACCCACAAGTTTGTTGCTTTCCAAAAGAAGGGTGTGACCAAAGTTCTTAGCAAGACTAGTAGCAAGACTAGGAGTTTGTGTTTGACTTGGCCCTAGTAATGAAGTTAGTGGAATCATGGATGGATTCAAGCCTTGTGGTAATGTTTGTGTGGAAAAATATGGGGGAATCGAAGCCACTTTATCAAGGCTTGGTGTTCTTTCTTATACTCAAGGATTTATTCTTTAGTGAGCTCAAAAGGATTTTTTGTGACATCTTCTACCTCATATGGTCTCATTGGATCTTGGGGTTGTTGTGAGGGGGTATAATGACTCCTTGGATCAAATTCTTGTGGATTGGTATCACTTGTGGTGGATGTGACTTTGGCTTGTTCCATGATTCTCTTGTGTTGTGATCTTGTTGTTACCATAAATTGTGGGTCACCTATGGGAGAGTTATGTTGAGATTTATAATGTTTAAACTCTCTAGTTGACTCAAATTTAGGTAAAAGGGACGTTCTAAGCAATTTTGGAGCAATGATGAGAGTGAAAGATGAAAAGGATGAATGATTTGGATAGTGATCTTCTAAAACTTTTGGGACAACACTTTTGATGATAGGTTTGATTTTTTTTTTGTTATGGATAAAGATGATAATGAACTTATAAATATTTAAGGTGGAATTGTGACCTTCAAGATAAACTAGTCCATAAATGTGACAATTAAATCAACTAAATGCATGGAAAAGGATTCATTTCACACACAAAGTAGATATGTTAGGATTCATAGATGTTGAAGTCCAAGTGTTGGTGTGTTCAAAAGTTTACACAGTTTGGTGAAGTGTGAAATATGAAAGAGGGTGGATGAAATGTTTGACCCAAAATGTTAACCTAGGATGAATCTTCATGTTGCAAGACCAAGGTAGTGAGGAAAATGCTTTACCTTATGATTAGCTCAAACCAAAAAGATTAATGTTTATTTAAATGAGATGGAAAATTTGGACATATAAATCTGGTTCGTCCAACAAAGGGTGAGCATAAAAAATTCTTAACAAGATGTCCTGGTTGCAGTAAAGCTTTAAGGCCTATTTTATGATAAAATTTGAACTATGATTTCTATGTTTGAAATGGTGGAATGTGGACCTTTTTTTGGGGATTTTTATTTTGTGAAAGATCATGAAAATACATGTGTGGGATTCAATTATATGTTTGTTTTTGGGATTTTTCATTTTTTTGAAAAGAGGATACCTATTGCCACACAAGGGTGGTGATATAGCCTTCCGACCATAATATCGTCTTTTCACTCTTGTTTGTCTAGGATGTTTTTTGTGTTTATCCATTGATTTGGTGTTTCCTCTGTCTCAAATTTGAAGCTCCTCAAACTATTGATTATTTCTATTTTTTCTCCTTCAATCAGCTCAAAGTTTGGTTGTATGATAGATGGCATAAGGTTTGGTTGTTGAAGTGGAGAAATCAGACACCAAATGGTCATAAGGTGTGAGATGATGAAGACAAGCACATATGTGGGGTTCAATTTGTGAGTTTATCTTGATTAATGAATTTCGTTTTACCACATACACTTGTCTTTCTTAAGTTTCAAACTAAATGTCTATGTCAAAAACATCATTCATTTCACAAAGTACATTATGAAAGAACCATGAAGTTTGGGCCATAGTTGCCTACATTAGCTTTGGGAAGTATGGATTTGGTTATAAGACAAAATATTTAGAAGTATCTAAGGGTAGAGTCCTTAGGAAAAGCATAAATATCAAGGATTTCCAAAGGGTATCCATGCTTAAACCAAAGGGTTTGAAATTTTGAGAGACTTGTTGATGTGTGTTTGAAGTTTTTTGGAACCAAGAAATTATTAAACTGACTCTCAAGAAATTACAACCATAGCTCAAGTGGGTGCGTATTTGCTAGTAGGCTTACCATCATCCCCTCAAAGATGATTAATCTATGAAAATAGAATGGACACATAGGCCATGCCAAGGAAATGTATATTCATCTTGACACGCCAAGCAAAAGAGTCCCTTGCCTATTTTATTTATTTCCTCAACCAAAAACCGAACATGGTAAGTAACTTATTGGAATTGTGCTATTCCAATGCACTACTTTACAATACACTTCAAAGATAAAATTGGTGAGCCACTATTAACAAAGGTTCTTAATCAGGATTTTCGGGATAAACTGGTGTCTATACATGCGGTGATTCACTCAATCAAGAGACCTCCTAGCCCTTAGAAATTCTAAGGGTTTTTACATATCACATAGATACTAAGGGAGAATCTGTTGGTATAAAGCATCCACATTAGCTGGTTAATGACTTTTGTTGCACCAATTATTTATATAACATACCAAAATGAAAGTATCGCTTGGGTCATTCCCTCTCACAAGTTGGTAGGTATGCCCTCTAAAGGTAACATAGATTGTGAAGCTTAAAATGCTTTTCGTCACCCAATATTTCCAAAAGTTTCAAGGGGATAGGATAGGCACTTCCAAGAATAAAATTATACTTGTGTGTTTCTCTTCACCCAAGATTACATGCAGCACAAGGAGAGAGGATACACACAACAAGTAGAAACAATAAAATCAAACACACATTCATTTTAACCTTGACAAGCATAATGAGTTCATTTTAAGCACCAAATTGAAGTTTTGGGATTGTTCAATTTTAAACCGATATTGCAAAATGAGGATATGTGGGTTGAATTTTAACTAGCTTTGAATATTAATTTGAAACCCAAAGGAAATTTAGCTGGTCCTAAAATGTGAATTAAAGCATCATAAAATGGGTTATAATTGTCTCATAAGTGTAAAAATACTTGTTATAATATAGTCAAATGATGATATGCTCCTTCACTTCAAATTTTATTGCCTAAATCTGCAAAACCAGTTAGCCTCAAAAAAAAAAACTAGAAGTCAATGACATGTTAGAAATTAGATGAAATCAAAAATTTAAAGCACATGTCAAAATTTAGTATCTATTTTGTTTACCAGTAAAAAGTGAAGCTGAAATCAATTGCGTCACCATATTGAAAGTGCATCGCTATATTGAAAAATCAAATACGTTGCTTTTTAGTAAACAACGACATCAATAGCATCACTATATCAAATGTGTCGCTATAATAAAATTCATGATGTGAATTAAAATCAGTTCAACATCGCTATATAAAATATGCGGTGATAAAATTAAATAATGCATCGTTGAATTAATTATGCGTCACTAAAATTAACCCAAAGTATGTCGCTGTATAGCGATGCATCCCAAATGCATCAATGAATCCATCAATAGCATCGTTGAACCAACAAACACAAGAAAATAAGAATCTAAAGAGAAATTCGTCAGATTCGATTAGTACAACCCTCCTTCTAGTGCCAAAATATGACCATAATCATAGTGTTAACTAAACATGCTAGATCCAAATGAATTTAAAGCCTATTTAATTACCTAAGCCATGATCCCAATAAGATATTCAATATCAAAAAAATGGAGAAGCCATTAAAACTAACATGGTAAAACACGAAAGCTTGACAAAAATCTATTCTAAGACATTGAATCTTATTCTATTGGGGGAGTGGTGTCACATTGATGTGGAATGGTGAACCCTTCCCAGTCCCTTGGATAATATGAGCCTTTCCAATCGATTTTATTGATTAAAATAAATGGAAACTAATGAAAAAGATGAACAAAAACATGATAAAAGATAGATTAACATGATTAAATCTCAAATTCTTGATGTAAGTGTATGCAAATCTATGCTAAATATGTAAAACATTCAAAGATGCAAGCCCTAGATTCCAAAATATGCTAAATGGATGCAAACTAAGCTACCATGGAAGCCATTGATGGATGATTAAGCTAACTATGCATGAAAAATAATCTAAAATTCTATTAAACATGAAATATGGATGCAAATGAGTGTGAGTTTCAACAACATAATTTTTCTATCAAAAGATGGATCCCTATTCAATAGATGCAATGTATATTTATAGAATATGCAATAAGAAACCAATGGTCAAGATTGAAAGAATCAATCAATGGCTAGGATGGAAAGAAGATGGAGGTATGGATCATGGATCCCCATCAAGGGTTGAGAATGCAAGTTGATATTTAATCAAGGTCTCACAATCATGCAAATAAGTACACTTTCAAAGCTTTCTCAAGAAGTTTTTGAAAGTTTGTTACAAAGAAGAATATTCCCTTTTTTGAATGAGTGAAAAGGGAGAATATTCTCATACAAGTGGACGAGGAAAATTAGCATTTATTAAATTAAAACAAAGTTTTAATATGCAAAGGGGAGGGATATTCCATATGAATATTCCCTTTTGGAGGAATTTAAGAATTAGGATTAAATAATTTATTTATTTAATGAAAGGGGGTGGGATTAGGATATTTAATTAAATAACTAGGATAATTAGGATTTATTTAATTAAATAAGAAGATACAAGAAGGCTAATCAAATAATTTTCATTATTCGATTAGACAGGATGGAAGGTGAATATTATGGACAGTTAATTAACCTAATTAGGTTAATTAGATTAATGGATGGACATGAGACCTTTGATTTATTAACTAGTTTAATTTAATCAAATAAGCGAAGATGATCGATTTTAGGATGAAATGATGTTAGTATATCAGATGCAAGTGTGTAATATCATTCAAGATATTTTGAAGTGTCTACAAATTGAATTCATTATTTTCCCTTATTAATCAAAGAATGTCAATTATTTGATTAATTCATCTTTCACACTAGTTTTCTTCTCATTTGATTAAATAATAAAAAACATTTAATTAAATGTCATAATCCTCACTTTGATTAAATAATGTTAATCATTTAATTAAAGTCTTTAATTCCCTCCATTTGCACAATGAAATAATTTCTAAATTATTTAATTGGTTAATATTTCCCCCAATCATTCAAAGGATATTCTCGTGGAATATTCCCCTTTTCAAATTCAAATATTTCCCTCCACATGGAAATATCTCCCAGATGCTCCTAAAATTAAGGGAGTTGTTATTATCTCAAGCAATTTGGACATTTGATTAAAATATTTGATCCATGTCATTGTGTAATATCAACCCTTGATTTGATCTTTGATCCATGCCATCTTCTCTCCTTCAATTTCACCCTTTTATTAGCCAATTTAATCTTAACCATTGATTCATTCCAAAAATCTATAAATAGTATTCATTTTATATTAATTCTCATTCACAATCATTTGAGCAACCAAACTATACTAAAATTCCTACTCACCATTTGAGCTAATTACCTTTTTGTGAATTACCATTGCCATCAATTCATCAACCTTTTCAAGCTTTGCATAATCAATCATGGATTAGGCTTGAGGCTAAGCACTCCACATCATTTCAACACTAAGCCCCCAATGGGATGAGGTTTGCATTGATTAACTAAATGTTCATTTGTATTACTCTTTATATTTCATGTTTTAATTGAACATTGATTGATAATTACAAGAATCTCATTGGAATATGGTTTAATGTGGTCATTTTATTTTTTACTTAGTTAATTTCCATTCTATTTGATCATATTAATCTTCCATGTTCATAGATAGATTGGTTTCATTCGTAATGTCTTCTATGATGACAGTTTGATGTTGATATTTTGACTTGATTCTAGTTGGGTTGGTTGTTTTGGTGTTTGATATTTATGTGGATTGAATACATCACTAGGGATTTTGAATGTTGTATCGGTGGTAGTCATGGGTATGGTAATGTTTGAACTACTAGGGTTTGATGCCATTATTTTCTTATTTTGGGACCTTGTAATAGGCATGAACTAATGGAAGATGTGATGTAAGTGAAGGCAAGATTATGTGATGTTGATGGTGGTTTGCTTCAAGATTGGACATATGAGAGTTATATTAGGTAGATTTGGACAAAGGTTTGACGTTGCTGATGTTGGCTTGATGAGAGATATGAAAACCTCCAAAAGTCAAAGTTAGATTAAATCTCATGTTGATATGTGATAAGGATAATCATTACTTATACTAGACTAATGAGTCTAAGAAAAGGAAGATGATGGTGAGTTTATAGACTTAAAAGTAGACAAAGACTACTAAGTTGGTTTTCTCGCAAGGATTTTGATGCTAACTCAACTATGTACTTGAAAATGATTATTTTACAAGCAAGAGCTAAACTAGGAGATGGGATTGATAGATCTAAGTAAAAACTATGACTGATTTTGGTTGCTAGTGGTTTTGATGTTTGTTGATGGTTGAGATGTCATTGTTTATCCAAAAGCTAAAATTTTTAACTCTAAAATTCCAAGATGAGGAAAGTGGTATGAGATGAGGGTTAAATTTTTTTTTGCTATATGTATGAGGTACACTGATTATAGGTTTGATACAACATAGGTTTCAAATCCTAAATTAATTTTCTATTAAATTTTGAAGATTGAAATTTCAAGGATTTTGGAAGTTTAATTTGATAGTCAAACACACCACTTTATATTTCAAAAGCATCATTATACTTATCAAATGTGTCACAAGATTGCAAAAGTGGTGCACTTCCCTCTATTAGAAGTGGCACAATTTAAAAAAGTGTCATTATGCTTATCAAAAGTGTTGATGTGTTTCAGAAGTGGGACTATGTAAAATCTAGGGTTTCAAACTAATAAAGAGCAATTTTAGTCAAACATGTCGAGTTGCACAAAAGCATCAATCTGCAAAGCAAAAGCATTGCTATTTTTTTGAAAAATGTGTCAAGTTGTTTACAAGAGTGCCAAAATATTTTCAAATTCATCACAATGGTAGCAAAAGCATCACTATAGCACAAAAGTTAGATTATACAAAAAAGCCTAAAACTTGTCTAAGGTAATTGACTAATATGACTATTTTGATGACTGATTTAGACTTGTTTTGTCTAAAAAGAGATATTACACAATAGAGAATAACATGTAAGACTGAATCCAAGGTGTATTTTGGATAGAGGTCATGCGTATTTTCAATGAAAAGTTGTTATATGGTGATTACAGGTCTTAACAAGAAAACACATCAAATAACACAACCTAATTAATAGTAAAAAGGCGTGTTGAATTAGTAGAGGTCCACTCGTTGAAGCGTAATACCTTAAAATGAATGAATAACTATGGTATTATGAGGCCATGTACCACCTTAACACCCCTTACCTTGGAAGGACAAGGTACCAACAAGGAGTATGTGTCACCTCAATAAGAGAAGAGTACATGGTGAGTAACTTCGAGCATGATATTGTACCTTTCACCCTACTAAGCCAATGGTTGATGTTCTTAAAGGCTTTTAAAAAATACAGTTCATAGTGTTTCCATGAATAGTGAGCTCGTCCAAGGATTCTTGATTCGAGGGGGTCTCCCCTCTTCTCTTCACCTATACACATCTCAACAAATAGGGGGTCATGAGGCTTGGATTGAAGGAAACTAACCACACCTTGAGGTAAAAATTTCATTCTCCACCCTTTATAAACCCTGCTAGTAAACATGGTTGAGGTCATCCTTGAGGTGATGAAATCCCCAAGTAGGCCTCCTACTAAATTAAATAGAGATCTACTAGTGTTTCTAATTCTTAGGTTTGCACATAATACAAGAGAAGAACATACTTGGCTAGTATTCCTTGGGTGTACAAGACATGTGCAAATTACTGGTGTTTTTGATCTCCAAGATTGCACGTAGCACAATGAGAGAGCATACACACCAATAGCCTACCAAACATGATAATCAATTCTTTAATTGAACCCAAATCAAATGTGAATTATTATAGAAATGAAAGCATTTAAAATTATTTGCTTGCATTAGATACATCAATAGTTTATTTTATTTTATCTTCTCCAAATGTTCCCCAAGGCTGCACAACTATGTTAGTCCAAGGAAACCTCAAGAAAGTTAGGGTTAGTGAAAATATTGAAATATGAAATAGAAGTGTTAATGTAAAAATCAAAAGTGTTGTTATACTTGTCAAAAGCATCATTGTAATTCAGATGTGTCTATGTGCAATGTGGAACACATTGTTGTAACTTGCAAATGTGTCGCTGTAAACTCAAAAACATCGTTGTAAATCAAACGCGTCGTTGTAACCTACAAACCCACAAAATAGAAAAAGAAAAAATATCAAGTCATAAATCAAAAGAATCGAGTCATAATCAAAAGGATTGATTCATAATCAAAATCATCGAGTCAGAAATCCAAAGTGCCAATCAAAAATAAAAAGCGTTGAGTTGCATCAAAAGCATCAATTTGCGTCAAAAGCATCTCTTTAACCTGTAACTCAATAAAATTTAAATTGACATTAAATTAGGGATGTGGGTACCACCGAGCATGCCAAAATGTATAACAAAAATAATGGGAAGTGAGTTAGAAGATAAATTAAGCAATCAGGGCTAGAAAACACTAAACACCTAGAATTAAATGATCAAATTAACCCATTAACCAATAAAGTTGAATATAATGCTTTGAAGAAATAAAACCCAAATCAAGAATACAATTCAAATTAAGATCAAAATAAAATATAAAAGCATGCAAACTAGTACTCCATTATTGAAAAATGCTAATTCGGTATGTGGATTGCTTAATTATGCATAACCCATGTTGAAAAATCTTGTTGATGAAGATTTTGATTCACATTGATAGCTCAAATGCTCAAATATGATGATCAATTCTCTCAAAAAATTGTGAATGAATCCGAATTAAGGAGAAGGCTTATTTTATAGATTTCATGAAAGTTTGATCAACGGTAGAGATTGGAGGATGAAGATCAATGGTAGAGATGGAATCAAGAGATGAATGGTGGAGATCAAATGAGAGGTTTAGTTAACTAAACTCTATCCCCTGATTTAAGTAAGATATTTTAAGATATTTTATGGAGGGAAGATATTTTGAAAAGAGAATATTTTATTTTTGAAAATGAAATATGCCATGTGGAGGAAAATTAGCTAATTAAATAATTAAGAAATCATTTAATTATGTGGGATGAGAGGAAATAATGTTTTTAATTAAATAATAAAAAAATATTTAATCAGGTGGATTTGAAGAAAAATAGGAATTAATTAAATAACAAAAAATATTTAATTAGGAATTAATTAAATAATAAAAATTATTTAATTAGGAACTAATTAAATAATCAAAATTATTTAATTATAGTGGAAGGTGGTGGTAGAGCTCTTAAAATTTTCCATAACTTGGTTCGTTCTTTGTTTCTTTGGTGTTTGGCACCACTGGTTTACCTTGGGGTTTTGGGTTTTAGCCTTAAAAAACTTTACTTTTGGTCTATTGCTTTGTTTCGGTCTAGACATTCTAATCCTACGTTGACCTATTGTTCTAGTTTACTGATTGCATATGTCATGATTTGACCACTTTTAGTCGTTCATGCTACCGACCCCTTTTACTTGGCCTGTTGGTCTTTTCCACAATGGGACTGAGTTTTGATCTTCGCTTGATGTTGGGTCAAATATTTTTTTTGTAACTTTAGAATTACGTCTAAGTTTCCTACCTTAAGGGTTGTGCCCCATATACCTAGTTGGTCCCCTTCTTTATAAATAACAATTGTTGCATGTGCATATTTTCTAACCGTTAGATGGATAGGCTGAATATTGACCGTTTCTCGCTGGCCTCACAAGGATTTTTGATGATGTCACAATTGTGTTGTGAGGTATGTGAGATGCTGCCACATGTCGCCTGCAGTCATGGGGCCCAGTCCTTTTTTGCCTGTCGATTAATGAAGACTATTGAATCAACGATTATCATGTAACGATGTATCGTGGCTGTTCCTCGCTGACCTCCTGCAATTAAAACAACAATTTTAATAATTCTATGAGGTGTGTGAATAGGTGACGCGTGGACACACATGACGAGTATGAAGTGATTGAAGTGGGACCCGATCATGCTGAGGTGGTGTCTCATCAGTGTGTTTTCATTCACCTAGGATTTGGTGGATGAACATGACATTTTCAAACTATGATGACTCAATGTGAGTCGCTTGTTCTTGCTTGCCTGGATTGAGATCGATGATTGATGTTTAAAAATGGGTTAGTGATGTACGATAGCTGTTGTTTCTCACACAAGTGAATAGTAATGGTGGAGTTCAGTGTGAGCCACCAAATTTAATGCTAAAAGTTTCTTGAATTGCTAGTTCCATGTTTTGATTCCGCATTGAGAATATTTTCCAAGTACCAAGCGACATGAGAAATTTCCTGTAAGTCTAGCATAGCTTCCATTAAAATCCTCTACAAGCAAGACCGTAAGTAACGTATCTGCTGCACACTCTTTCTTTAAAAAAAAACCTTGTTGATTTCTTGAGGGCAAGTGTGAATTGCGTTTTGTTGTTCTTTAAATATCACACTGATTTGTTTGCTTTAAAATTGTTTTAAAGCTTGCGTAAATAATTGCCTAGACTTTTCTAAAATTGTGAAATTACTATGTTCAAGGCTATAAAGCTAGAAGCTAGACCCCATAAATCTTCCAAATATTTCAAAACCATACCTCGAATTTTAATCTGTCTTGTGCAATGGCGCCCAAAGCTCAAATTTTTGGCTCTAAAACTTCCACTAGGTCCTTTTCTCAAGATGTTATAGATATATTGAAACCCTCCACTAACATGAAAATTGAGGGAAAGGCTTTGTATTACAGACCCCAGGTTTTGGAAGGGTTAACTGATAAACAATGTGCAATTCGAGATGCTGAAGTACCATACACAAGGTGCCCGATATTCTCTAATTGGTTTGGAAATAGGAATTTGGGTGCCCCTCTATGTAATCCTTGGAGGTTAGACCTTGGAAAGTTGGTAGTGCCAAATGTATATCTAGATGTTGAATTGTTAAAAGATATTGCAGCGAGGTACGACCCTGTGACCAGAATTGTCAAGATGTATGATGGTAAGGAAATGTTTTAGATAACCAAAGAGGAGATTGCAGGAATTTTTTACCTACGTGAATGGAATAGGGATATGGTGCCTATTGACCTTCAAGCCTTCATAGAAGAATATAGGAATACCAAGGGTTTGTTTAGGATCTCTCTGTTAAATCCTCATCTGGCCACTACAGGAGTAGGAAAAAATAAAAAGAAGATAATGATTGGAAAGAATGAGCCAAATTTTTTCCCCTAAAATACGTTTGCCATTATTTCAAAAAGATAGTTTTCTCCTTGTGCTAAGTTATTGGTAACAGTATAAAGACTACCTTGTCTATTGACCTCATGTATATGGCCATACATCTCCAACATCTAGCTTTCAATGTGGTGTATGATTTTTCTACCTATTTGGTAGATAAAATGCATGAGGGTTTGGTAGCTCTCAAAGAAGGAAAAACACTAGTTAGCTTTAGATGGAACTCTTTATTGATGCACATGTTTCTGTACAAAGGAGAGGCAGTTTTTGGGTAGAATATGGAATTGAAAAAGAAAGAGGATGACATTGACATGCCTGTCCAATATTGGACCAGAATTATTGATAAGTATGGCCATGATTTTTTTTATGTGGTGTTTCATAATGTTTTTGGGTCTAGATTGAGAAGATCCCTGGTCTATGATCCACCTAGAATTCCAAAGGAAATTCATGATTTCTTGAGGCCAATGGAGAGGAGGCCTGAGTTAAAATTGACACATAATTGGGGAGACATCATCCCTTACTATAATACAACCATTTTCAAGGTCTATGACACTAATGTCAACCCATATGCTTTGCCTAGGGATGTGCCTCTAAGGATTGGGTTTTCAAAAATCATGAGATAGTTGGGATGTGCTCAGAATGCACACTTTCCAACAAAGCATAAGAAATGATCTTTCTTTCCTGAATATACAACATTTTGAAGATTTTGTCATGGAAAAAGGAGGGTGGAAAGATTTGGGGACATTACTTAAGCCTTATGGGTTGAGCACTATATGCCCGAGGAACCATGATCCCGAGGGCTTCATTTCTCAAATGAAGGCAAAGCACATGACTGGCATCTTTATTCACAATTTCTATTACCCTAAGGATATCATCAGAAACATCCTTGACTTGTAGGTGCAGGAGGAAAGAAAAGAAAAATATATAGCTTTTACTAAGATGACGGAGAAGAAGAAAGAAAAGAACCCTTCATATAATCCCATGCCAAATATCAATGATGAATTGAATAGGGCCACATATACTATTGACAATTTTGAGAGCATGGTAGGAGTCTTGAAGGCAGAACAAATAGTGGAGGACAAAGGAAAGTCACAAGCTGTTGAAGAATATCCTAAAGTGATATTGGAGGAAAAACCTACCTATCAGCCTCCAAAAAAGGTTAGGGTATATTCTAGAAAGAAGGGGATGAAAGATGAGAAAGAAACCAGGCCCACTCTTTTTACTGAAGAAAATTCTGGAGTGAGGTCTCCTGAGCAATTTGTGCCATCATCTTCAGGGCAATTGTTATCGAATGTCATTGATCTGGACTCTCCCTCGAGGCCCTCATCTCCAACACAACCATGTCACCAAAGAGACAAAGGTTTGAAGAGGAAAAGGTGGTTGATTATCCTGAAAAAGATGATGAAGAGATCATGGTGACCCTTGATGATATGCATCAAGGAATGCCATCTTTTCCATGAAGTGTTGCATCAAGTTTTGGAGCAGTTGCTCTAAGGCTTGGGAAAGATGAAATAAGGGGAATAACTTATACTGATGATATGAGAATAGAGGCCTATAGAGAATTCATGAGGGATGATTCCTTTATTAAAAAAAATGCATTTAAAGATTTCGTATGGAGGGCCCATGTTCCAGTGTATGATGAGAAGGTAGCTCAAGAAATTATTCTGCTTTCGAAGCTTCCAGAGAAGGTTATTCAAGCCAATTTCATGCATAAAATGAGGGAAACCTTCAAGGAGATGACACCAGAGCAAGGTAGGGAATCAATGCAAAAGAGTGGAGTATTATTGATCCCAGAATGGGATATTGCTGATGTTTTGGTATTCAATACAATAAGAAGGACCAATAGGCCACTTCTCCAAATTGAAGAAGAAGCTACACTAGCACTCAAAGGTTCGACCTTTAGTGAAGAGTGGGATGCCTTAAAAATTTGGTCAATGTCTAATGGATCTAGAAAGCCAATAGTTGTAGAGCCAGCTGATTTTAGTGGTCACTTGGTTGTGAGAAGAGTTGCTGATACTCCAACATTAGAGGTGGTAGATATGGCAAAAAATGTTGCCAAGTTCACCAGGGAAACTGTTGAGGATTTGACCAAGGACAAAGATACTCTGAGGGGACAATATCACAATCTTATTAATGAGTATAATAAGAGTCAACAAAGAGTTGCAGAGCTAGAAATTGAGTTAGAATTATTGAAGGTGCAAATGGAGACATTGAAGTCTCAAGGACAAGCTAGCTCTAGCCGTACAACTTATGACTCACCAGTGGAACAACCTCAACCTCCCTCATAGGAACAATCCTTAGCAATCATGCCATATAATATGGGACAGGTGCCCATTACAATTGAAAGGGAAAATAGCCGAGGAGGAGGGATTTCAAGGGAGAAATTAATCCACCAGGTTGAGGAGTATAAATAATTGTTGCAACAGTCCCATGAATCAATGTTGAAAAGAAATTCAATAATTGTAGATACTGTATTGAGACACTATTATCAATTAGATTTGCACCTTGATGAATATGAAATTCAAAAATCTAATGACACATGGAAACCTTCTTCAGATGTAGTTGATCTGAACGAAGAAGGAATCACCAGAGTGAGCTGGTTCTCCCTATGATGATCCTATTCTTAAAGATTTTTTGTGAAAAGGGATAGAGAATAACTGAAATTAAAATCTATGACTTAAAATGATTTTTGGGGCTTGATAATAACCTAATGATGACTTTGGTTTTTTCCTCACAAACAACCTTTAGAAAAAAACAATATCTCACAACCTCACATGAAAAATTACACATAAATAATTTGCATGAAGATTTGATTTTCAAATACAACATGCAACCTGTATCTTTGGAATTTTCTGCATAAAAAATACAGTCGTAGGACATAACAAGGATTCTATAAACAAAAATCACAACATAACATCAAACTGAAACTGCAAGTAGACACGAAAATGAGTAGGAATGCTGCTTTATTCAACTGTAGGAGTATGCCAAAATTTGAAAACTGAGTACAAATAAGTTTACAAGCTCAAAAATGTGTAAGAGCAAGAAACTAGAATCTGAACTAGAAAACTCTAAGTTTTCCTCAAAGATATATCTCTCAAAACCCTAATCCGAGCTCAAGAAAAAAGCTCAAGGAAAGACATCAAGAACTGCTCCAAAATGTGGCATGAAAGTGGAAAAACAATCTTTTTGTATATGCATGCCATGAGGCTTCTAAAAATAGTCAAAATCTGCTTTAAAGCAAATAAAACTCTTCATCTTTTCCCCATGCAGTTCAAATTTGACTAGAAGAAAAAGTCAATCTGACTTGTCTCATAAACTGCTAAGAATAGCAAGAAGAATAAAACAATTTATAAAGCATTGTTTAACCTTTCGCTTTTACAAATCATGCAGTTTTACAATTTGATTTATTTTGCAATTAAAGATCTTTTGCAAAATACCTTATTTCTCTATTACAATATTTGATTTTTCTTATAAAAAATAATAAAAATAATAAAACCCTCTATTAAATATTTAATTTTTTTTCTTTAAAAAACAATTGAAAATTAAATACCTAAGACATACTCCTCCATAAAATTTAATTAAAAATAAAATTTCTTAAGGAAACAATGCCTATCTCCTAAAGCACCATCATTTACAACATTTATATTTAATTGATTTTGTTTTAAAATCAATTAAAAATAATACTAAGGTATTTGTTTTTTGAAAAATAAACCCAAGCCTAAGCTTTTTAAAGAAAAAAAAACCTAACATCTCACAAGCTCGACCATGAACAACTCACCACCTAAGTCACTACATTAGGTTTGGATAATTTGAACAAAACAAGACAAGTCCCTAAGTTTGAATTGGGGAATCAGTGAACAAAACTCGACTCAAACCCTAATCCTATTCCATTCACACTTTGTGACTTGAAGAGAGAGGCTTTGTATGAGGAAAACATGCCACCATATACATACTTTGGTTTTGAACATGCAAATTCTTGGGAAATCCATGATTTTTGGTCTTCAGATGGTCGATTTGTCATTCTGCAACTATGGTAAGTTGTCTCTCTACATCACATGACTTTCTCCATTGTTTTGAAAAGCAAGAATAGCCTCTTAAGGTCGCGACTTCTCTTCTCCAAATCTGATTTCTTGTTCCATTATTCTGTGTTTGAATTGTCACTGGCCACCATTGGTGAGTCTGACCATTGCATGTGAGCTTCGATGAGCTTGGCCGCGGCTAGTGTGTTCCTGTGTAAGCAAGGAAAGGTAAGCCTTCTTTTCATTTATTGCTTTCCTTGTCAGAAAAAAAGCTTTAGAAGCTTATCTTCTCAGAAGAATGATTGTTATTTTCTTAAAATAGTGCAAACCCAAGTGTTGGCCGCGCCATATATGTGTATTTATGATGCATTTCACTCTTCTTTTGTGTGGTTATCCATTGTTTACTTTAGATCTTGGGGTTTAGACGACAAACCCAAAATAATTCTTCTTTCTCCAAATGAAAATTTGAAGTTGTAAATCCCTCTCTCTGGCCGTGCCATGTTCATGCAGCAAAACGGGTTCCTGTCATTTTTGGGCTCGACCCAAGAGATCATATTGTGTATTCTTTGCATCTGGAACAAAACCCCATATGGGTATTTGCTAATTCCAAAAAAAACACCCATTTTGTCTTTCTGTTTAAAACCCCATGTGGGTATAGTTGAAAATTGTAAGAACTTCATTCTAATAAGAAACCCCACCATGGGTATTCAAAAATGGAAAACTCTTCGTCTCTGGAATAAATTTACTCATCTTTGCATTTTGAATTCGAATCCTCCTATGGATATCCTTTATTTGAAGCACAAAACTGTATCTTTGTCAAAAACCCAAAGTGGGTATCCATTATTTCTAATAAATCTGTAATTTAACAAAATGCTCATATGGGTATTCTGGAAACCATAATAAATATATATTTGAATTTAAACCCATCATGTGGGTATCCTAAAAAATGAAAGAAATCTACATTTTTAACTCAAATCCTCACATGGGTATGCTGGAAACAATGAAAATATTGAAGAAGACCACATTTTTGAAATAAAAAATTCATGAGTATGAAATTTCTATACAAACTGCACTTCTACACTCTAGCTATTTACCCTCCATTTTCTGAAAATGAGTATATATGAACCTTGCTCCATTTTATTTCCAGTTTACTGTATTTCCTTTGACTAAAACCCTAGCTCGAGGGTATTTGACTATCACCATTGTTCACAGGGCTAAAACCCTAGCATTGGCATACTAATTAAAACATTAACCGTATCTTCAAAATAGTGTACTCTGGAACCACTTCCCTCCACTCTCAGCCAAAATGAAACTGGTTGGCTTCGTTGTATCATCTGCACATTGGTCACTAAACTAATTCTTGTCATCTTCCACTCTAATGAGAATCTGAAGCTCTTTTAGATGCTTGCCTGTCCCCACATATTCTTTGTCTCTATACCTGTCACTCTTCATGCATAATGCATTTGAGAACTTGAAGCCCCTATCGATACTTCCATTATTTCTTAAAATTCTGTTGATGAGGCATATGTATGCTTGTTCACTATCACCATTATGAGATAGAACACTGCTGCTCCAAAACAAAAAAAAATATGAAAAAACATTTAATGTGAACAAACTTTAAGCAGAAAAAAATATTATGACAATAGTACCAAACCTTTTCAGAAAAAAAACATGATAGATTGATAGTTTTTAGCTGAAACAAGTTGTCAAATTATTATCCATTTGCAATTTTCACTTCAATACGTTGATTTGATTATTATGAATGCATGGTAATTTTGATTAATCCTTCAGTTGTATAGCTCAAAAGAGCATGATGATTGTATTTTCCTTCTCATCCCTCTTGTAATGTATAAGGGTAGCATGCCGAGCTCTACCCTTGTGGGAGTCCATTTTTTCCCCACATGCTTGGTCTTCAAATGATAATCAACTATATGACTTTTCCTATACTTGCACAAAGAAATAAACAATGTTAGCATAAAAAATAAAGTATGATGATGATGTTTCTCTCTTTTCAGTTCATGTTTCTGTTCGTTCCTTTAGTTGATTCTATGCATTTCGAAGAGTGAATTATATGTTTGTTGGTAGAGCTTGTAGTACAACTCATATCCAGAGCTCTTAATTGACACCCCTCTCAATCACTTGCAGGCACACTCAGAAGTGGAAGTAGGATGAAGCGAGCAACAACGTCTCAACCGAAGATGAAGAATCAGGCAATGATGGATATGTCTTCTTCTATATGCTTCCTCATTTCTTTTACCTTCAGTTGTAGAATTTACTTTCCACAATGAATTTAATTAGCTAAAACCACGACTTGTGTGGATATTTAATTTCGCTCTTTCATTTCCATTCTAAAAGAAAAGCATTAAAATGAAAAGTTGTACCATCATTTATAATATTGGAATCAAATGAACATATGTAATATGAATAATTTCATAAAATAAATGAAAGCATTTTTTTATGCTTTATCATTTGTATATTCAGTTTTGTACTCCATTTGATTTTGCAAAAAAACATGAGTAATACTTCTGAAAAACTCAGCTTTCTCAAAAAACCTGCATAAGTGTCACTTGATAAATGATAAATAAGGTGCAAAAAGCACTTAAGCATATGTAAAAATAACTGTATTTTCAGTTTTAAATATAGCAATATTTAAATCAGCTCCACCAATTGAGCTGTAGCAAAAAATTGGTAACATACACTTGAATAGAAAAGTCCAAGGAAAATTAAATAGTGTCCAAGCAAGTTATGTTTTAATGTTGCAAGCAATTAGGATGTTCCCAAGAGATAAAGAATTAGCCACCCCATTGTTGGATAAGTGGAGTCCCAGAGTTGAGCAATTAAAGTTCATGGTGGTAGGAGCAAAGCATCAAAAGGATAAGTATCCCAGGGTTATGCCAACTTATCCATTTGTTAAGGAGATTGTGGAACAAAAGTTCCAGGGGTATGTTGCTCCTATGGAATTGAAGATCAAATAATTAAAGGCCAAATATGATGAAGTAGACCTAACACCATTACCAGATATCCAACATAACTATGATGAGGTGAAGCCTTTGCAGGTTTGGAAAGACCAAATGAATAACATCATGATAACTCAGACAAATGAAATATGCAAGAATGTTGATATTGGTATGTTGAATGATACACTTGAGAAACTATCCTTTTTTATTAGTTTCTTAGAAGATTTTGATAAGGAAGCTACTTCAGTGATGGTGAAATATGCACCATATCGAGAAAAAATTGATGAGGTTATCACTTTTAAGTGGTCGTTTGAAGCATAATTTGAAAAATTATGGAAGATGGTATTCACTAATGATTTTGGGATATGAGCACCAGGGTGGAGAATTATGACTTGGTCAAGTATAGTACATGTCTGGCCTCTGAAGTTACAATTGAATACACACATAGTTCTCCCAACTCAAAGTGCAGATTGCTAATGTGGATTACTGTTGAGGTGGAAAACGTGTTGCAATGGTTAAAAATGCTTTTCTTTCTGGAAGGTTGCCTTTTGGAAGGCAGGTTTCCTTCTCCATGGTAATTGAAAATAAGTTTTGTCTTATATGCATTCCCTCCAATTAAATGAAAATATAATTGTATAAGGGAATATGTAGAGTATCGGTCCAATAAAGTGTGGACATGTGTACATTTCGGCCTGAAGCTTGTTTTGCTCCCTTGTTCTATAAAAGGGAATTCTGGGCCAATGTACGGGGTCTTTTGTTGAATGCAAGATTTGAAAGTGCAGAATTGTAATACAAAGAGAGTAAACATTGAGTCCATGTTTTGAGTCAGATAGGGGAATTTTGTCAATTATGAGGTTCTTAAGCATGTTTGTGTCAAATATGACAATCTTTCGAGTATGTTTTCTCTTGAATTGTGATACCTAGCATGAATTATTAATGAAATATTAGTCAAAGACTGGTTTCGTTGATTTTCATTTTTCTTTACTATGAATTATACTATAATTGTGGCTTTGGTTCAAAGGATCAGTTAAATGATTTAGTTATTGTGTAAGTTCATGCAAGTTGGCAACTAGATTCATAAGTAGTAATAGATTTCTGGTATGGATACATGAATTGCAATGCAATTCATATAGATCTCAACTGTTTAGGATAAAATTTTCCTTATAGTTCACTTCTTTCTCATTTGACTCCGTGCTTTAGGATATGGCATTGATACTGAAGTAGTGGCCGTATTTCTCACAACTTTGGCATTTGATTTTAGAACATTTCTTCATAATAATCTTCATATCAACCTATCTTTGTTATGTTTGAAGTTCTCTACTGATAGGAGTTGGATCTTTGAAGGATTTCATCTATTCAGTACTGATGGGGAACTTATCTGTTGTTAAGCAATGTGTATTTCAAAATGTTTAGTTATTTGTAAAGAAGCACATTGTGGGATCACCCTCTCGGGTTTTGCAGAGCCCAAAGTGTAGGAGAATAAGCATTATTGCTTCTTCTTGTTAAGTTGGCCAATCATTTCCTAGGATTTCATTATTGAACATGGAAAATTAATAAAATATTTGAGGAATCCACTTAGGTTTTAAAAAACACCAACAAGGGGGAAATTCTAAATTATTTAATTAAGGTGAATTATAGGAAAAATGATGAATTAATCAAATAATATTAATTATTCAATTAATATAGAAAAAAAATCAATTCAATAAAATAATTAGAAATTATTTAATTATAATTGATGAATTAGGAGATAATGAGTGAAATGATGAAAAATGGTGAAGTATGGGAATGTGTGATGCATCAAATTATTTTATATGTCTACAGGAGGTTATGAACCAACTAGGACTAAGATTTTGAAAATCCTTTGGTGACTAATTTTCTATGGGTTCAAGAGAAATTCCTATCACTGAGGTAATTAATGAATTTGTTTTTTACCTTTCTACTTTCCCTAGTATGGCATATATAGTGGATACCACGCTGGTGGATGATCGACCTGGATAGTGGATGTTTTTTCAATAAACTAATTTTCTATTACCATCCCTGTCAATGGAAAATAGTTAGGTTTGTTGGAGAGAAAAAATGTTTCATGAAATGGAAGACCCTATAAATAAGGGAAATGAGGCTTGTTATATGGATAATAGATTGAATCTTTTTTTTAGGCACTATGACATAAAATAGAACATGTTAGATCTTGATATTAATTCCTTGGAATGAAAAATATTATTTTGATGACATATGGGAAATGTTTTTAATGGTATTTTATCTAAGGATTAGGGGTAGATGTACTTGTGTCACTAGACTTGAGATCATTCAAGTGTCCTTTTAAATTAAGGTTAAAATACATACAAAAGTGATTGAATATATGACCTTCTTGGAATGACCATGCAATCAAGAAAAAGTATAATTAAATTGACTATTTATGGATACTTAAAGCTAGTTGTCTCCCAAATTGGAAGATCCTGTGTAGAAAAGAAAAAGAGGTTGAGAAAATATAAAAATTTATATGGGACACCATACAATTTTTTGAAGAATTTAGAATTGAAAGGGTGTAAAGAGAGAGGAATGCTATCTAGGATGCATTTTCCACACTTCCATCAAATTTGTGGAGAATAGGAAATTTCCCAGGTGTACAATAAGGGTGGAGGTATTAACAAGGCCAACCATCCTTGACATCCTTTCCAATTGGCAAGTGTTAAATGATGAAAACTAATATTTTAACTTCTTAAATTATGTAGGAGAATTTGATGAATAATCCATAGATTAGGAACCAATGATAAAAGTTATAGATGAAAGAGAATGCTTATATAGAAATGAAATAATCCAACTGAAAACTAATACACTTCTTTGTATTAGATACAACATTTGATGGTGTAGATAGGTGCAAAGAAAGAGAAAAATCCATAAATGAAAAATATGTTGGAGAGATCAACCTAGGAACAAAATCAACTCCTAGGCATGTGTATTTCATGAACAAAATGAAACATCTTATCTAAAACATGCTAATTGAATTGTTAAGACAATAGAAGAAGGTAATTTCTTGGTCTTATGGTCAACTTAAGTTTTAAGGGTAATATTTGTCAAAGAAAGAGATATCATTAAAACTAGTTGAAAACTCATTTAGAAAAAATAAAAGACCGATTAATCTAACATTAGAACCAAAAGTGCATCATAAACTGACCAAACTTAGAAATGGTGGAATAATCAAACCAATTAGGCATTCTACATGGGTGTCAAACTTAGTCCCTTTGAAGAAGATGAATGAGGACATAATATTGTGTTAATTCTATAAATATATCTCATTTCTTAAGGATAATTATCAATTTTCCAATATGAAAACCATGTTGCAAAAGGTTACTAGGTGTGAATTATTTTCAATGGTGGATAGGTTTTCTAACTATAATAAGGTTAATATCAAAGAGTCTAAACAATATAAAACTAAATTTACTACTCCATGGGGTACATATGTTTATGCAAGGATGTCATTTGGACTAACTAATATAGGTTCAAAATTTCAAAGAGCTATGCATGTGGAATTTTATAGACTAAAAGATGAAATTATGGTAGTATATCAATATGATTTAACTATATTTTTTAAATAATTTTTCTAGAACTATGAACACTTGGAGAATATTTTTAAGAGGTGTCTAGAATATGGAATTTTTTAAAATCCTAATAAATATGTAATTAGTGTTCAAGAAGATGAGTTTATAGGTTATATTGTATCCAAATATGGTGTTAGAATGAATCCTAAAAGTTTGGAAGCCATAGATAAGATTCCCTAGCCTAGAAAAGTAAGAGAATTCTAATCTTTCTTTAGTAAAGTATTTTTTTTTTGAGGTATATCTCTAATTACACTAAGAAAACTAAGGTAGTATCCAAAATTCTTAGGATGGGATAATAAATTAATTAGGATGGAAAACCTACTAAGTTTTTCAAAATTATTAAAGAATCCATTATACAAGGTCCATATTGGTTAGCCCTAACTTTTCAAAATATTCCATTTATTCTCATTTATATCTTTTTATAGCATTGATTTTTTGTTACTACAAAAGAAATGCCAAAGTTATGAAAAACCTATTTATTTATTTATTAAATATCTATAATGTATTGAATTAAGTATGATATTATGGAAAAATAGACTTATTGTTGGTATGTGGCGACTGATCATTGTATACTGTACACTCTTCATGTATCCTCGCCAGAAAAGGGAAAAACCCCAACTTTGTATAACCCTAATCCGGAAGCTTCTAAAAAGTGGGTTATAAGGGGTTTGTAATAGAGTTACAATAGTATAAGAAAATGCGATTATTTGCGATATTGTAATAGGGTTTTACACTTGTTATTGAAATCATTAGATGGCTGCGGTTTGGTGGATGTAGCCCACATTGGGTGAACCACGTTAAATTCTCTGTGTTATTTTTCTGTGTGTGTTATTTCTGGTTTATTTGATAAAATCTGCATTTAGCTTTTAGAAATCTCCCTTTGAAAACCTAACACTTATTCTTTGGTCAAGGTAATACAAAATTTTATATCATACTTGGTGAGGTTAAAAGTTCTTGCCTATGTGTTATATTCAAATATCAAGGATATTTTTACCCATCAATAATTTATATGGAGATAGTTTTAGATGGATTAATAAAATCCAAGAGTTTGATATGGATATCAAAATCTCCAAGCTGGTTATAACACAAGGATTAAAAAAATCATGATAGAGTCTAACTTGTAATTGTTAGAGTAAATAGTGTCATTATTCAACTAGTTAGCTAATCACCTTTCTAGGATTAACCTATTCACACCTAGCTTAAGTTTACTTAGGTTTATTTTGTTTTTTTCTCACTTAATATGGTTGAGAAATACATTCTCATGACTTGAGACACCTATTGACATTTTCTCACACACTTGCCTAGTTAGCTCACAAGTGGCCCACCTATGGGGGGATAGTTAGAGTTTCACTCCTACCTTCTCACTCTCATCCTTGCCTATATGTTCAAATATTGATCATTGTATTTACACACTCTTTATTTTATAGTAATAGATATACTATTGTGCTTATTTTGTTCACTTGTGGAAGTTTTTTTCATGCTCTTGATCTTGGAATTCTATAGCATGGTGATGGTGTTTTAATTTTCCAGCTAGGATTTGAAACTCTCTAAGAGGTACCCAACCTCAATATTCAAGAATCACAAAGGCTAGTGGCCAACTGACAAGAAATGGAATTGACACACATTTCCCCTACACTTCAGGCTCTGTAAGACCTAGGGGAGTAACCCTTTAGCAACATCTACAAATCTAGACACACAAGTAACAAGATATTGCTTAACAAATGATGCTCTCACAAAATTATGCTAACAATCCTAAAATATCACTCAAAATTGGCTAATGCCTTGAGTGAATTTCATTAACCAACATGGAGAACATGGCAAACATAGTTCAGCAAAATAGAACTAAAATGGTTTTGATTTTAAGAATTGGGACCAAGCTGAAAACAACAGAAGCATGATAATGGACCAGTGCCATAAAATGGGCTATGGAGTCATATAACTAGAATTCATCCTTTAGTGTTGAACATGCTCTGAAGGTCTTTTCAAATGCTATCACATTATGACAACTAAACCACTAAAGCTTTTATCTGATAATCATTCTTATAAATCCACCTGAAACACAACACTCCTATCACATTTGTTGAAGCAATTACACTATTACATGAACAATAGGAAATAATAAATGCAGCTAATATCTATTAAGGAAATTACATCACTTAGAAAATAGAAGGCAACAACTATTGTAGCTCAAATGCAACAACTATGCATGAAAAGACTCAAATAATATTTTATTATTGAATCAAAAAGATCATTACATTCCAACAATGGAGACAACTATCAGTTAAAATATGAACATAAAAACATAATTCAGAACACACACTTTTAGATTAATTGAATAACAGTCATATTTCCCCCTATCTTTACAATATACCCAAAGCTTCTTCCTGACTCACCAAGATTTTTTGAAAATTGGAACCCTTTACAATGAGAGAAAAATAAAAAGAAATAGAAGAATGGAAGCAGCCCTAAAAATCATCCGTTACAGACACCTGGCAGCTCCATTCCCGTTGATCAACAAAATGTAGAGAATCTCTCATCTCTCCTCAATAATTTTTTTTTTCCCCCATTCTTGCCTTTGCACCAAGTTGTTAAGCAACTGAAAAACTTGCCCATGTGGAGAATATTCTATCCAAATTCACCCAGCTGCTGGAAAACAACAAAAAAATATCCTGCTCGTAAAAAATTCATATTTTTGCTCTTTGTTAAACTGGAGTTGCACTTTATGTTTTTCCCGTGCACTAAAAAATTACTTTCACATTTATGTGCCCAACACATTGTTTCTATTCACAAAGTGAATAAATCCACTTTACCCTTAGTTTCCTTTGCTGCACTTCAATATTTAGCTAAGCATAAAATATTTCACTTTATAAGGTGAAAAGCTTGTAAATATTTAACCATGGGCTTAATAAAAATTTCACCTTCATTTTCATGGGCATTATTTTATCTTCATCAGATACAAATTCTCCACTCAAAATGTTTGCTTTAGTAACATTTTAAAACACAACTTTTACCTTCATAAAATTTATTGAAGGTCTTTCCTTTTAAAACTTTATGGGGCACCCAGATATTTTATTCACCCTCACCCCACCTTCCATTTAGCATTGGTGCCTTTTAAATATTTGAAATAAAAAGCTCTTCATTTCATGTAAAATCATTGGGCAATTAATTGTTTTGCCATTTTATTTTAGTGGGCTATATTTAAAACTTCATCCGCTCAAAGAATCTAGTCGGGCCCACCACCTCCATGTGGCCCAATCCCACCAACTCACAGGAAATAATGAGTGAGCACTTTGAAAGTGCAAGATTGCACAAAAGGGTCATGATATCGCCGCATTTCCTCCTTGTTTCTCCATCGTTGATCCTTCCATTTTCTCCTCTGTTTACCCTTTGCCCTAAATTTCTTCACTCAACATTTTTCATCTGCATTTGGCCACCATTGCAATTCATAAACCTCCACTTCTTTGGTGAAAACTGCAACATAAGACTCATTTTTACAAGTGCGATGCCAAGACCATGCTTCTTCTAGACTAATTGACATGGTGCAACCATTTAAGATTTTGTTTTCTCTGTTTCATATGAAAATATCTTATTTTCAATATCAAATCACTCCATTTTAGTTTGCATGGTTATAACCCTTTGCAGTAGGAAGATCCCCAAGTTTTGTGTTAGCACATTACAAAATAGCCCTCAAGCCTTCATTAATGCATTGCCTCTTCATTGAGCACACCAACTGCTCCCATTGATCTCATTTTCCACCTTTTATGCAAAACCCAACATAAAAATTTGTGTGCTCCTTGCAGATTCAGTGGCGGCTAGATAAAATTCCTTCGTGTCTTGATGAATTCCCATACCTTGTTTCAACGCTGCACATTTAGATTTACTCAAATTTTTGTTTGTTTGCTGGAGCATTCTCTGTCTGGCCATGGTGGCAAGTTTTCTTCACTATGTGTTCGAGCCTAATTTCCTGAGGCAAATGCCTCCTATCATAGCTTGTGAATTCAATGTAAATAATTTTGATACATTTCACATTCAATACTGGATTCCCTATGTGTGTTTCATACAAAATCATTCATTTTTATTGCAGGTGCAAACCCCTCATATTGCAGCCATTGTCTTATCATATCAGCCTCCAAAGTTCAACTGTTCTAGCATACCAGTCATTGTCCAGAGGCGAAAAGACCTTTACTCTTTTATCCTCTCTATTTATTGCTCACATAGAGCCATGCCAAGCCACTGAGTAGAGACATCCCTCATATAGCGTGGGTCTACCTCTTCACTGTAATCACAGTTCCTCCATGCACCCATTCATGCATTTTCTCTTGTGGCACCTGCGTAAAGATTTATAATGACTTTCCACCAATCCATACCCTTCGATGGATGTCCATAACCCGCTCCAAAACTCTCACGCTATGCTTAAAGGTTTCTAAAGCATTTTCAATAAATACATTTTGTGTGGCAACCAAATACACTTGCTTGAAGTTTTCAATTCCTTTTCAATAGATACATGTCTGGTGTTTGGTGTTTCTTGAAGGCCTTTAGTGTGGGATACATTTTCTTAGAAGTCTCTAAAGACTTTTCCACAAATCCATTGTATTTCGCTACCTATGGCGTGCCTTTCAGAAGCTGGTCTTAATGTGGAAGAAGCTGGAAAAGAGTTCCTCCATCCTCTGCTCCAGGCCACGTCCCTACTCGTCACTTGGCGTGGGTATCCCTCACTCATGGTGTTTATTTTCTACTTTGATGGATGTCTACACCCTCTAACCAACACCTATCCTTACTGCATTTGTGTAAAAGCTTCTAAAGTCCTTTCAAAACATTCATTTTGGTGTATTCCTATGGTGTAGGCTACGTGCCTCCTGCAGTTCGAAAGCCTCCAAAATGGATTGATTCTTTCTTCAAAATGTCCTCCCAGTTTATTTGTCAATATTATAATTTCATGTAAAAATATTGATGCTGAGAATTCTGACTTTGAGTGGAAATTTCTGTAAGAGATCTGAAATTGAGTTTGAAACTTAGATCTGTGTATATAGTAGAGAATCCCCAAAGTGTCGATTTTAAAACACCAATGTCTTGAAAGTTAAACTTAGCATATGGAAAGATGGATGTCAACACTAAGGATGCTCTCATCAAGGGACAAGATTAGAGTACTTCGCCTCATGTCATTATTCAATGGATTACCATTTCATCATCCAAAAAGCCATGTTTGATTTGAACTGGTATTTACCAAATGCTACAATTTAATTCTAGTTGCTTCTTGTAAATTTACACCTTCATTAACAATAAACCTATGCAACTGTCTAAATAGTCAAGCAACATTACAAAATGTTGTGACTTTCTTCCATAATGATCCAAGTGAAATATCACTTCTTCAAAGACTTGACATGCTTAAGGCCTTTTCCAAATCATTGTTTTTTACTATTTGAGAAATTATAAAATAAAGAACATTGAAGTTTTATGCAGCTGACCCCACTTCCTTTATGCTTTGGGACAAAATCATCTAAATTTTGATTTAAACTCCCAATGGTGGAAGGCACTTTAATTGAACATCCTCGTCACACAAATGATCTACAATTTCAAATTACAAGAGAAAAAATTGACAAGAGTTGATGTGAACCACTAATACCAATTTCTAGCTTTTCAATTCACCCCTATCTTATGTTCTCATAGCCATGACTAAAAAGTTTCCTCCAAAGCACCTCACAATGGTGCAAAGCATGTCAGGTCCTATGTGGCCTAGCTAAAAAAAAATATTTTTTGAACAAATTTTAGCCTCAATTGATTTGGGACAACTTTTGAGTGCCTCTGGAGTAAAAAACATGAAATGGGTTTCCATTAAAATCTGCTTTCAAGCACTTTTGCAAAATGGGCAAAATTGGTCAAGTGGGCTCTGGAATTGGCTTGGGAAACTAGTCAAAGGACCTTGTAGAGCTATGAAAACTTGAAAGAATGTAGACATATGACCTGAGAGTATAATGCAACAAACGTATTGGAGAAATGAGTCACGAAGTGAAAGATATTAACTATCAAAGTTGCTTAGTTGAACTTTCTGCAACAACCTGTTTTGAACCAATTAAAAACTCGTCCAATTACCAATTTGAAAAAATAGCAAATCAACTCTTGACAAGCTGCCATTGGACACAATAGATCATTTAGGTATGGATAATATAGAAAAACATTCATTCTCTCATGACAATCAACTGGTTGCAAAATGCAAGCTCAAACGGGATGCAACTTTGTAAAACTGAACGTTTGCAAACAACAGAAAAGTGTCAAAACCCTCCAGCTTCAATTTTTGAAACCCTGAGAAAACTCATCATGGGAAGCTGAAAATTGACATGCACATTCAAATATGTTAATTGAATATGTCCACCAAGGGGTTTTGCATAAAAATTCTCTTGCTCCAAATTACGACCCTCCAAATTAGGTCATTCAAGTAGATTTGTAAGGTGCACTTCTTAAAGTGCAGAGGCAAAATTTTGAAATGTGCATCTCAAATTTGCAAAATTTGAGAGTGCCATCAGTGGCTCTGATTAGGGATGTATGCCCCCTATGGGCATAGCAAGATTCCAGATCTCTGAGAAGTAGACCAAATACTGAGTCCATCAGGTGTCCTCAAAGTGCTCCTTTATTCATCTTCTTTTTAACTTCACTTGGTGACCCTAGGCCACCAAATGAAAAAACGAGAATCAACATTTACCTCTATCAAACACAATTCTATGGAAATAACTGATCTCCCTTAACTCATGCTTACCTTTGTCAAACCATAACAATACAAACAACTGCACCTTTGCAAACACAAGTATCAAGTTGCCCACATACAAGTGACAACTTGGTTTCTGTTCAACTTTGTTATCATATGGCAAGAAAATTACATAAGCCACTCCACTGCCACTCTCTTCATTGTTCGACTTTATATCAAGGGGAAAAATTTGAAGATAAGAATCAAGACCACATGAAAAAATGGTCTTATCACATTCACTAACCCTTTCATAATTATCATGTTTAGAGGAGACATCATGGCTGAAAAATAACATGCAATCATCTTGTGTGTTGAGCAAAAATTGCTCATACATCTGTATCTCCTCCAACTGAAATACATCACAAGTCGGCTTGTCATCATCCAAACACCACAACCCAAAAACATTATCATGTGCTTCAAGATTATGAAAATCAGATTTTTCAACACTAAAAGTACTTTCATCTTCATTCAAATCATGACATTCAGCAAAAACTTCAACCTCCAATGCATGAGCAGAGTTCTCTATCTTTGGATCACACATGATGTTATATTCATTCTTCAAACCACTATGCAAGTCGACATGGAATGCTTCAAACAAAGATTTAGATAACTCATAAATTAATCCTGACCCCAAAGTTTCACATTGATTTTTCATAACATGTTTAGTGTTTGAATCATTTTGAAATTTATCACTTTCAAGATTAACAGGATCAGCAAGAAGAATTTCATGTGTACTATCAACTGATAAGAATATTGATCTATATGGCAAAGAATCACTATTATTTGAAAATTGTTCATTAGTAATGAAGCTAGAACCTCCATTTCCTTGCACATTAATACATTCTTCATTCAAAAAAAACATATTCATCTGCAAACTATGAAGACGAGAGAGATCATCAAAGCAAGATCTACATTCAATCTCATACTGACTGAAATCACACCCACTACTATTAGCATCATATGGCTTCTATACACATTGATCAAAAGGCATTGTAATGTCAACATAATCTGTAAATCTATCAAATTGTTTCACATTACCAGAGGGTAATAATGTTGATCCTAGGTCCATCCAATTGTCACAATGCATAACTTCACCATCCAATAATGAAACCCTTCCTTCATCAATGTATACATCACCCTTTTCATACATAAATGACATTCCCATTTTTTATTCATATAAAAAATCATGGACAACAAAAACATAAGCAGGTTCATCAACATTTTCATCACTTCTAGCAGTACTATGCTTATGATCAGCAAATTGAACACATATATGTCCATCCTCAGATTCTTCATCATTGACAAAATCAACATGCTCCATTGATGTCAAACCTGAATTACATTCCAAGTTTGCATCAAATTTAATTTGATCATTCACTTGTGAATAAGTGACTTCATCAGTATCCATATCACTATATCCTTTGTGTGAAGAACATACCTCTAAGTCATTCTCATAAGAGCATTCATAATATTTAGAAAAACAATTAGTTCAGCTGTCACCATAATCATCATCACAAAAAGACTTATCACCATACAAACCATGCTCAAGTTCTTCAGAGTGAGCGCTTGAACTTTCATCTTCAATGTATTGTTCACTAACTTGAGAAGAAATGTCATCAGCAATTGTATTATCTTCATTGAACAAAACATGACATGGAATGATGTCTTTCATCTCTTCTATTTCTTCATCATTCAAGCTATTACAAGAAAAAATTTCATGCATATTTATTTGTTCATCATACCATGTATCTTCCTCTTCATCACTCTTGCAAGGATCTACACATGTGCTGATTGTAAGCTGATTACAATTAATGTCCTCATTCATACAACATGTATTGCATTTTCTGATACACTCTTTTCATTCTTGTGTATCATGTTATGATTTTCTTGAATAAGACAACTACTACCTTCATTTTGAGATGCCACATTTTGATGACATTTAACATGGAGTTCATTAGGATCTGCAAATCGTGATGATGGAGAAATTGGAGGAACATCATCATCACCCTCTTGACAAGCACTTTTATTATCTAATCCATGAGTTCTATTTTCCTGAGGTGTGTTAGGATGACCAACACTCACAACCCTATGTCCTTTCATCATTGAGTATCTCAAATTATTCTCAATGTCTATAGCCATTTGATATGCTTGGTGTAGGGTTGTAGGCTCTTTATCCCTCAACAGATAACTTATATTTTTGTCAAATGCTCCTAAGTACATGACCAAACATTCAACATCATTTGGCCTTATATTCTCTGGGATCTCTCTTATGATCCTTGAAAACCCGAGATTAAAATATGGGACTAACTCATATTTTCCTTTCACCATGTTCATGAAATTTTTCCTTATCAGAATAGGGCCAATCCTCTCTCCAAATTGCTCCATGAACACTGCCTTGAACTCTTCCCATGAATGAATGGAGGAATTTGGTAAATAAGAGAACCAATCCCTTGCATCTCCTCTTAAGGACTGAACAAATAATCTCATGATCACATCTTCGTGATCAATCTCATAACCATCCATCACATTACTGAACTCTTGCAGATGTCTATTTGCTGATTCTGACTTATCGCCAATGAATCTTGGTAACTTATTTATGACTTTAGCCAAAATGTCATTTGGGTAACCATTAATGTCATTGAAATTGATAGCTTTGTACCTTCCAGTGCTGAAAAATTCTTAGATAATCTAACTAGGACTGATCACAAACCATGGTTCCATCAGGAACCATACTAGGATGCATATATTGAGGCATTTTGATATGCCTTTTTCAAATTTCACATATCAACTCTACAATTGATCATTCATTGCCCTATCTCTATCGTTCATCATGATCTTAGGGTATCATAATACATAATGCATAATTCAAAGGCATCTACACCTAAGATTTGCTTAGTGGGAAAATTTAATAGCTAGCATACTTCTCTAACATAATACACAGGCTGCAAATTACAATTAAGAAGTATACAAACTAAATATTACTGTTATTTCCCTCTCTTAGTGCTAATCACTTAATAGGGAACCAAAGTTTTTCCTAAGATGCTCAAATATGGTTTTCATATACAATTTTCTTGAAAACCAAGAATGAGGAATACCTGGAAACTTTGTAGCTACTGCAAATTGTCTTCCTGATTGGTAATATTTGTAGATCAGGAACTTTCTTCAAATTTTCAACAAGTTCTATTAATAGAGTCGCCACCTCTTTTCATAGAGGACCAAACTTCAAGCAATATGAAGTTCTTTCTAAGTTCCTTCCACCAACAAAGCACCATAGATCATGGAATCTTCAGGTTCACTGCAACAAACTCTTCTTCGAAGGTTGAAGTCCTTCAGTATTTGAACAAAATTTAGAATCATAAATCATTTGACTCTATGTAATGACTCTTAAGGCTAGATTCTAAAATCAAAATTTTCACAAATTCTTTCTAGTAGAGTCGCCATTCTGTTGGTGTTTTAATTTTCCAGCTAGGCTTTGAAACTCTCTAAGAGGTAGCCAACCTCAATATTCAAGAATCACAAAGGCTAGTGGCCAACTGACAGGAAATGTAATTAACACACATATCCCTTGCACTTTAGGCTCTGTAAGACCTAGGGGGTAACCCTTTAGCAACATCTACAAATCTAGACACACAAGTAACATGATATTGCTTAAAAAATGATGCTCTCACAGAATTATGTGGAGAATCCTAAAATATCACTCAAAATTGGCTAACACCTTGAGTGAATTTCATTAAGCAACATGGAGAACATGAAAAACATAATTCAGCAAAATAGAATTAAAATGGTTTTGATTTTAAGAATTGGGACCAAGCTAAAAACAACAGAAGCATGATAATGGACCAGTGCCATAAAATGGGCTATGGAGTCATATAAATAGCATTCATCCTTCAGTGTTGAACATGCTCTAAAGGTCTTTGCAAATGTTATCACATTATGACAACTAGACCACTTAAGCCTTTATCTGATAATAATTCTTACAAATCCACCTGAAACACAACACTCCTATCACATTTGTTGAAGCAATTACACTATTACCTGAAAAATAGGCAATAATAAATGCAACTGATATCTATTAAAGCAATTACATCACTTAGAAAATAGAAGGCAACAACTATTGCAAGTCAAATGCAACAAATGTGCATGAAAAGACTCAGATAATCTTTTATTATTGAATCCAAAAGAGAATTACATTCCAACAATGGAGACAACTATCAGTTAAAATATGAACATAAAAACATAATTCAGAACACACACTTTCAGATTAATTGACTAATAGTCATATTTCCCCCTAGCTTTACAATATACCCAGAGCTTCTGCATGACTTGCCGAGCGTTTTTGAAAATTGGAACCCTTTACAATGAGAGACAAAGAAAAAGAAATAGGAGAATGGAAGAAGCCCTAAAACTCATCCATTGTAGACACATGACAACTCCATTCTTGTTGATGAACAAAATGTAGAGCATCTCTCATCTCTCTTCAATAACAAACTTTTTCCCCCATTCCTACCTTTGCACCAAGTTGTTAAGCAACTGAAAACCTACCCATGTGGAGAATATTCTATCCAAATTCACTTAACTGCTAGAAAACAACAAAAAAATATCCTTCTCATGAAAAATTCATATTTTTGTTCTTTGTTAAATTGGAGTTGCACTTTATGTTTTGTCCATGCATTGAAAAATTACTTTCAAATTTATGTGCCCAACACATTGTTTCTATTCACAAAGTGAATAAATCCACTTTACCCTTAGTTTCCTTTGCTGCACTTCAATATTTAGCTAAGCACAAAATATTTCACTTTATAAGGTGAAAAGCTTGTAAATATTTAACCATGGGCTTAATAAAAAATTCACCTTCATTTTCACGGGCATTATTTTATCTTCATCAGATAAAAATTCTCCACTCAAAATGTTTGCTTTAGTAACATTTTAAAACACATCTTTTACCTTCATAAAATTTATTGAAGGTCTTTCCTTTCAAAACTTTATGGGGCACCCAAATATTTTATTCACCCTCACCCCACCTTTCATTTAGCATTGGTGCCTTTTAAATATTTGAAATAAAAAGCTCTTCATTTCATGTAAAATCATTGGGCAATTAAATGTTTTGCCATTTTATTTCAGTGGGCTATATTTAAAACTTCATCCGCTCAAAGACTCCAGTCGGGCCCACCTCCTCCACATGGCCCAATCTCGCCAACTCGCAGGAAATAACGAGTGAGCACTTTGAAAGTGCGAGATTGTGGGGAAGGGTCATGATATAATTGCATTTCTTCCTTGTTTCTCCACCGTTGATCCTTCCATTTTCTCCTCTATTTACCCTTTGCCCTAAATTTCTTCATGCAACATTTTTCATCTGCATTTGGCCGCCATTGCAATTCAGAAACCTCCACTTCTTTGGTGGAAAATGCAACATAAGACTCATTTTTACAAGTGTAATGCCAAGACCATGCTTCCTCAAGACTAATTGACATGGTGCGGCCATTTAAGATTTCGTTTGCTTTGTTTCGTATGAAAATCTCTTATTTTCAATATCAAATCACTCCATTTTAGTTGGCATGGTCACAACCCTTTGCAGCAAGAAGATCCCCAAGTTTTGTGTTAGCACATTCCAAAACAGCCCTCAAGTCTTCATTAATGCATTGCCTCTTCATTGAGCACACAAACTGCTCCCATGGATCCCATTTTCCACCTTTTATGCAAAACCCAACATAAAAATTTGTGTGCTCATTGCAGATTCAGTGGTGGCTAGATAAATTTCCTCTGTGTCTTGATGAATGCCCATAACTTATTTTCATGCTGCAAATTTTTGGATTTGCTCGAATTTTTGTTTGTTTGCTGGAGCATTCTCTGTCTGGCCATGGTGGCAAGTTTTCTTCACTATGTGTTCGAGCCCAATTTCCTGAGGAAAATGCCTCCTATCACAGCTTGTGAATTCAATTTAAATAATTTTGATACATTTCACCTTCAATACTGGATCCCCTATGCATGTTTCATACAATATCATTCATTTTTATTGCAGGCGCAAACCCCTCATATTGCAGCCATTGCCTTATCATATCGGCCTCTGAAGTTCAATTGTTCCAACATACCAGTCATTGTCTAGAGGCCAAAATACCTTTACTCTTTTATCCTCTCTATTTATTTCTCGCATAGAGGCACGCCAAGCCACTGAGTAGAGATGTCCCTCATCTAGCATGGGTCTACCTCTTCACTATAACCACAATTCCTCCATGCACCCATTCACACGTTTTCTCTTGTGGCACCCGCTTAAATATTTTTGAAGACTTTTCACCAATCCATACCCTTTGATGGATGTCCATAACTTGCTCCACAACTCCCACGCTATGCTTAAAGGTTTTTAAATAATTTTCAATAAATTCATTTTGTGTGGTAGCCAAATACACTTGCTTGAAGTTTTTAATTCATTTTCAATAGATACATGTTGTCTGGTGCTTGGTGTTTCTTGAAGCCTTTAGCGTGGGTTACATTTTCTTAGAAGTCTCTAAAGAATTTTCCACAAATCCATTATATTTCCCTTCCTATGGTGTGCCTTTCACAAGCTGGTCTTAATGTGCAAGATGTTGGAAAAGAGTTCCTCCATCCTCTGCTCCAAGCCGCATCCTTGCTCCTCACTTGGCATGGGTATCCCTCACTCATGGCGTTTACTTTATGATTTGATGGATGTATACATCCTCTAAGCTGCACCCATCCTTACTACATTTGCGTAAAAGCTTCTAAAGTCCTTTCAAAACATTCATTTTGGTGTATTCCTGTGGTGTAGGCTGCGTGCCTCCTGCAGTTCGAAAGTGTCCTTCAAAATGGATTGATTCTTTCTTCAAAACGTCCTCCCAATTTCTTTGTAAATATTAGAATTTCATGTAAAAATATTGATGTCGAGAATTTTGAGATTGAGTGGAAATGCCTATAAGAGATCTCAGATTGAGTTTGAAACTTAGATCTGTGTATATAGTAGAGAATCCCCAAAGTGTTTATTCTAAAACACCACTATCTTGAAGGTTAAACTTGGCATATGGAAAGATGGTTGTCAACACTAAGGATGCTCTCATCAAGGGACAATATTAGATTACTTTGCCTCATGTCATTATTCAATGGATTACCATTTCATCATCCAGAAAGCCATGTTTGATTTGAATTGGTATTTACCAAATGCTACAATTTAATTCCAGTTGCTTCTTGTAAATTTACACCTTCACTAACAATAAACCTTGCTCAATATTAACTTGTATCATTTTTAGTATTATGCAACTGTCTAAACTATCAAGCAACATTACAAAATGTTGTGACTTTCTTCCATAATGATCCAAGTGAAATATCACTTCTTCAAAGACTTGACATGCTTAAGGCCTTTTCTAGATTATTGTCTTTTACTGTTTGAGAAATTATAAAATAAAGAACATTGAGGTTTTATGTAGCTGACCCCGCTTCCTTTATGCTTTGGGACAAAAGTATCTAAATTTTGATTTAAACTCCCAATGGTTGAAGGCACTTTAATTGAACATCCTCGTCACATAAATGATCTGCAATTTCAAACTACAAGAACATAAATTGACAAGAGTTGATGTGAACCACTAATAACAATTTCTAACTTTTCAATTCACCCATGTCTTATGTTCTCACAACCATGACTGAAAATTTTCCTCCAAAGCACCTCACAATGGTGCAAAGCATGTTGGGCCCTATGTGGCCCAGCTAAAAAAAATCATTTTTGAACTGATTTTAGCCTCAATTGATCTGGGAAAACTTTTGAGTGCCTCTGGAGTAAAAAACATGAAATGGGTTTCCATTAAAATATGCTTTCAGGCACTTTTGCAAAATGGGCAAAACTGTTCAGGTGGGCTCTAGAATCAGCCTGGGAAACTAGTCAAATGACCTCGTAAAGCTATGAAAAATTGCAAGAATGTAGACATATGACCTGAGAGTGTAATGCAACAAATGACTCAAATAAATGAGTCACGAGGTGAAAGATATTAATTGTCAAAATTTCTCAGTTGAACTTTCTACAACAACAACCTGTTCTGAACCAATTAAAACTCACCCAATTACCAATTTGAAAAAATAGCAAATCAACTCTTAACAAGCTGCCACTAGACACAGTAGATCATTTAGGTATGGAGAATAAAAAACAAATTTTTTTCTCTCATGATAGTCAACTAGTTGCAAAATGCAAGCTCAAATGGGATGCAACTTTGCAAAACTGAACGTTTGCAAACAACAAAAAAGTGTCAAAACCCTCTAGCTTCACTTTTCGAAACCCTGACAAAATTCATCGTGGGAAGTGAAAAATTGAAATTCACATTCACATATGTCAATTGAATATGTTCACTAAGGGGTTTTGCATAAAAATCATCCAGCTCCAAATTACGATCCTCTAAAGTAGGTCATTCAGGTAGATTTGTTAGGTGCACTTTTGAAAGTGCAGAGGCAAAATTTTGAAATGGGCATGTCAAATTTGTAAAATTTGAGAGTGCCATCACATGGTATCATAATATTCTAGGTAATTCCATTTCTTGCAAATATTTACAAGCGGGGGATATTATCTCTACACTATTGTTCTAGCGGCCTTCATAGACCTATGATCTTCCATGCTATATCACCATCAAACTCCCTTGTGTGGCCTGCATACTTTTCTTCATTGTACACTTTCTTTGGAAACCTCATAAACCAATGCTCTAAGACCATATTGAATAAAGGTACCTTGTTAGTGGAAACCCTCATATATTGTATTGCAGTAGAAATAAGGAACAAGTGAATTTGTTGTAAGAGTTCAACTTTAACACTATTAGGAACTGAGGATCGACTCTTTGGGGTGATTTCATGCAAACCACAACCCCTAAGTACCCTCTACTTTTCACACAACATGAAGGAACTATTAGAATTGTGAATAACATGATACACACAATCAAATAATGAACAAAAACACCTTCCATGCAAGAGAGTCTTCATGAGCGATAATACATTGAGGGAGAGTGATTTATAAGAGAAACCCTAAATGATAAAGGGATTAGATCATGACAAGTTTTTCCATCCTATGTGATGCGACAAAATGATCTAATAATAGCTCACTCTAGTTAATAGAAATAAAAATCTCGTAAGTTCAGCTTAAGTGCATGATATAAATTAGAATAGTAATCAATCAATCAATTAATTATCAGCTAATGCATGATTAATCTAACACACCCACTTAAGATGAACTTAGGGAGTAGCTAAAACCCTAAAAATCCAATGCATAAAAAGCAAAGAATGCATGATGAGTCCTTACAAACAAGGCCTGATGAGGTACCCATGTACAAATAATCTAATCTCTCACATCTGGAGAAAAGGATAAAAAATTGTGGGAAAATATCCTCTTAAAAAGAGAGAAATGTGAATGAATGATTGAAAATCCTCCAAAAAATGTCCCAAAAAAATAGAAACATGAAGCACATAATTGAAGCACAAATAATTTATAGACAAATATCTAATGATGACTGCTATAGTAATGAAATGAAGAACCTCATATGAAATATATGATGATCAGGATCAAGAAGAAAAGAATCTACATGAGTGCCCCCAACTACACTACTCGAATCAGATGGTGAACAAAGGAAAACACCTAGAAGTCGAAGATACAAATGTTATAGGTACCAATAGTATGAAGAACATTGATCAAGTAAAAATAGGTCACCTACAGAAATAGGAATCCAAGAGTGTCCATATGATGAATGCTCCATCTCACTAAAATGTATGGGTAACTAACTATTGTATCCACCTAGTACATAATGTTATAAATTTGAAATAGATGAATAACTGAGATCTTTATATAAGAGAGAAGCTAAAAAGTTGTAAATAAAATAATACAATCACAAACCAAAAATTCTAAGAGATATGAAAATGTTAAGATGACAAGATTGTATTAGGAGCTAAAAGAAAATTTACAAAATAATGATTACATGCATCAACTTACATGTATGCTAAAGTATACAAGAGTATGCAAGAATATAAAATTACAATCTAGGTAGTGAGTTTATATAGAACTAAGGAGATGATGAAGGTGGAAAATCTAACCAATAAGAATTAACCACCAAAAGTGGAAGTGGCCACCAAAGGTGGTGAATGCTTCACCCTTTAAGGATGGGGAAAACTCATCACCTTATCTCCTAATTATTAAATAATAAATTTACTTTAATATCATAATAAAGCTTAATAAAAGTGTAGGAAAATCCTAGGACTAAGGGAAAATAAGTTAACCCACTATGAAAATAAAAACCTACAACAACACCTCCCCTTAAGCACAACTTAGGAGGATGTAAAAAATGATGGATCTTGAAAAATGAAGCCATGTTAGGTACCCATGTACATATAAAATCCCCCCAAACAATAATTCCCCTCCCAAAAAAATGAAGTATGCCGCCTGTTATCACAATTCTGATCACTATCCTAAATTCATGTGGGCTCATCCAAAATTTTCTAAGTATAAGTTGTTGGCCTCACCCTAGGTTTTAATAACCACGTTGGAGTCTAAAAAGGTTATTATAAATATCTTTTGGACTGATATCTTTGTGAAAATATTAACTTTTTTTTGTCCTAATATGAGTTTTTGAAGTACTGTCGGCTCCCGACAAAGTTTCTATAACCACTCCAAGAACTGCTTATGCGAAGAAAAGTTGAAGGAAAGTTTGTTTTTGTCAACCATTTCAAAATTTTTTGAAACCTTTTTTGGTCCTTGATAGGGTTTTGAAGACCTCCTCATCGGCCAATAATTAAAGTGTTAGCATGGGAAAATTAATATTTTAAAGAAAGAATGAAAGGTGGTAAAAGCTGAAGTTTTCATAACCTCAGTGGACTCCGACGACGTACTTGAAACTTATTTGAAGCTTGATATTATTTTAAAAGTAGCACTTTTGAATTGTGAACAACTATGTTGAAAGGAAAACCATTCATAACATTCAATGGAGATATAATTTTGCAGAGCTACATAAACTAGATCCCATTATAAATTGTAAGAAAAGAAAAAATAAATACATGGAAGAAATAAACATGGATAGTTGAAATATAAAATTTCATTCATATATATATATATGTGGTGTTACATTAATCATGTTTACATCCAAAAATGGGTGATTCTAGTACATATTTTTTAAACATAGAGAACAAAGGTAAGGATACAAATCCCTTCCACCACTTCTTGCATATGCTCAATCTGGGCCGATGAGAGCAAATTTTTATTGGACTGCACAAAATGGGCAAACAGTCTCATATCATTTTTCTTGAGTCTATCATAAAGGAGGGTTACTACTTCTTTATTGAGGTTGTGGTGAAGTTTCATCCCAACGTAGATAGTGTCACCCAGTAGACCAGTCCTTGGAAACGCATTTAGTCCTCTTATGGCTGCCCTCACCTTCATCTAGTACTCCAGATGAACTAGGTGCTCCACGGTTCTTACTCCTCAGTCTTGTTTGCCAGAGGCAAAAATTACATTATATACAAAGCATTCCAGAAGATCAACATTTTGCACATGAACATGGCTCAAGAAATTTTCTTCGATAACCTTCCCAAGTAAGTATTTTTCAACATCACTATGAACCAAAAAGACATTTCTTAGCTGGTTTGCCATCAACCTATATAATTGATTGTACTCATCCTCAATTGTGATAAAATTACTATTTGAGAAGGCATAACTCTCAGTGCTTGCCATCGTTGAACAATGAAATCTAATTGGTGAAAATTAAGGTCATTACCTTGGAATTTATAGAAGTGAAAGGGTGTGGTAGGTGATTTATGCCAAATATTTTCTTGGGAATGGTTAATGATTGTGAAGAAAATAATGTTTCCTGGGAATTTAATGAATAGGATTGTTGATGTGACATTGTTGCAATAAATCTTCAAGTTCAACTAGCTGAAATCTAAGCTGCCTTCTTTGTTGAGATGGTTCACACAAGTATAATTGCAACGAGATATATTTATTAAATGTAAAATTCTAGGAATTTCATGGCACTTACACATACAATAGGCCATGAGGCTAACATACAAATACAAGTGTTTTTAATGCCTATCAAAATCAATTTGGAAAAAGGAATGTAATTATGACTAATTTAAAAATAGTCATAAATGTTCTTTGTGTATTGGTTCCTTTGAAATGGGGAGGTAGTTCCATGAAATCGTCACTTGATATGATGACCGTTACATTAATGGCCAAGATTCAAGATTAGAGGATTATAAATTTTTAATCAAAGGACATAGGAGGGGTCCAAATTCTTGTAGATTGCATTGTGATGTAATGGAATGAAGGAGGAATAATTTTGAATTGAACTTTAATTTCAATTTCTTCATTTTTTGTGAACTTTGAATTGTAAATGTGATATTTATACTGGTTTATTCTGTTGGCTAAAATAATACTTGGGGTTTTATCCTTTGTGAACAATAACTCCATGTTATTATATTTACTCTTTTTGGAATTGAAGATAATCGGTTCATTAGGAAATCTATTATGTTTACTATGGTATTTCTAGTGTTTACGCCAAGAAATTTATAGTTATTTAGTTCATCGCATTGATTTTGTTGTTATAAGTTAGTGCTAGTTCACCTTTCCCATTTTTTGGTTAAAAAAATATCTTGTAATGGTTAATTGTAGTCTTTGAGAGAGCCGTACCTCGATAAAAATTTAGAGGAAAGTTACAAATGCAATTGTGATCTTTCCTTTCTATTAGTAACATTGACCTTATTTTTTGGTTTATGGAGTTGATAAATGGCACTTTTCAATAAGGGCCAATCTGTTCACTAACACCCCCCATAATAGAGAGATAAATGAAGTGGAAAGACAAAGAAGCCCCCCAAAGAGAACTAATGGTAGATGCTTAAAAAATTTATGCAAACTATGGTCCATGATCATCAAACAATGTTCCTCCCCTTAGGAAGAAACAAAACCAAAGGTGTATGCAAAATATCTCCCCACTCTTGGAAGGGATGTCTAAGAAGAAAAGTTAAGATGTATGGAGTCTCTAAACTTGGCCCAAGTTTTCCCATGTCGACGCTAAAGACTCCCATAATCAAATTAGGCATTCTAGGCTACTTTACTAAAAATAAAAACTTGGAATCTCCTAGAGATAGATGTGGAACTCAATCCAAAGACTCAAGTATCTCCTCTAAATATTTCTCCTCCAAATGTTGATCCAAATTATCCACACTCATGTCAAAATATGATGGATGATCATGCAAAGAATGAAAAAGAGGGTTAGAGTGTTCTCTCACAACAACTGAAGAAGAATCAAGTTCTACAAAGAGAAGATGATACAATCAACAATGTCTCCCAAACATGCAATATGTCTCCATGAATAAGTCTGAAATACTTATCAAGAAATCATCCCACAAAACTAAATCTGAAAGAAAATGTATGTCCTACTAAAAATAATCCATGGAAACTTCCAAAGAAGCAACACTAGACTCTAAAGTAGAAATAGTAGATGGAGGAGATGGAATGCATGGTTCAAGAACTAGATCACTTGTGAAAATACCCAAGTTTAAGTAACCAAAATTCTCCTCTAAATCAAAGTCCACATTAGAAGTGTGATCATCATCCAAAGGATCAAATCCATCATTAGTAACACAATATAAAAAGGTGTACAAATGAGATGCATGATCGACCACCCCAATAGCAAGAATCTCTTTTCTCTTCAAATGTCGAATAATAACTAGATTAGAAGTGAATTCCGTAGTATTTCTTGCTCCACTATGAGTAACCTAATAAATGGAAAGAAGATTATTGGAAAGATTAGGTACACACAATACATCATTAAAAATTCCATCCCCGATATCAAAATATCCTTTCCCGGTTACATTCATATGTATATTGTTACCCATAAAAATAGGTGGCATAATACAAGGATCAAAAGAAGAGAACATGGAATATGAAGAAGCCATATGAGGAGAAGCTCCAGAATCTAGAAGCCATAGTCATGATCCAAAACTTGTATAAACACTAATATCTTTTCCTTCATGTTTGTTTGCATGGCCTTTTCCTTTTTCTTAGTAGATTCTTGGTTTGATGAAGATGGAGATTCAATGACCCCTTTATTACTCTTCTCAAGGAGATTTGTGAGGCAGTCAATATATTTCTTCATTGCCAAGTTTCTTACAATAAGCACATTTCATCTTCTCCTTCTGAGATTTACCTTGATTTGAAGAAGTTTTAGTGTCTAAATTAGGAATAGACAAAGATGCATCATTCTCTCCTTGGTTATTTTGTTTACCATCATCTTTCCAATCTTTAGTGTCATGACTTGCAAACCAAGGCACGAGACTTAGAAGATTTGATAGTTGCCATTTGAACCAATTTGTCCTATTCTTTTGTGAGTTCATTAGCAAACACATCAAGAGAAGGTATTGTGTAGGAAGATCCTAAGACACTTTTAGTGGTATAGAATGTAGAAATACAAACTAAATAGTTTGGATCAAGTTTAGAGAGAATATTTAAGATGAAATTTTTATCATCTTTCTCAATTCCACACTTTTCAATTTCAATCTTATGGCCTAAGTTTGGTGAAGAACTCCTCTATTATATTAAAATTTGAAGGAATTAACCCTATCAACTCATTCTCCAATTGATGACCTCTTAATTAATCTTGTGTACCAAAGAGTTTTTCCAATGTTTTCCAAACTTCATTTGGTGAAGACACAGATTCAACATGAAAGAGAAAATCTTGAGATATAGACATACAAAAGGTTTCAAATGATTCATCACATTTATTAAACCATTTTGGATTTTCTACATGAACAATTGGTTATGTTTCTAGTCCCATTTTTACCCTATGCAATCCATAATTTTTCAAGTAGAGTGTCATTTTAATTTTCTAATCAAGTAGGGTGTTAGCATAGGAATTGTTACTTGATCCATTTTAGGCAAAAATAAGATTATTTGTGAGTGCATGAAAAGATAATGCAAAGTGAAAAAGATACACCAAGAGACACCCACCATTTCCACTAGTCTCATAAATTACCCCCTAAGGTATTACACTGTTGGAAATTTATGATTAGTTTGTTTACAAAGCCTTTTCCAAGATACAATGCTCAATAGGTCCATAATGGCCAAAAATACAACTTTTGATACAAATTAAACTTAATAAAAAATCTCAAAAAACTATCCATATAGCTATGTAGTGCTCTTCAATACCTTTCCAACACTTATTAGTTTGCAAAAATGGAGCATCGGGGTGAAAGTTTGGCCTATTAAAGAAAAAACAATAAACAACTTCAACCTGCAATATCTGGCAAAAAATGAAAAAAAATATTTTTAATACCTCTATGGATGGAAAGTGCTTGTCTCCAATTTTTTTATGATATCTCATTTGCCAAAACAAACACCATGGCAAAAAGTTATGATTTAAAAAAAAAAATGATTGAATTTAGCCTATAGTCATGACCTTCTTGACAAAGTAAAAAATTTCCAAAACTAAATTTATCTAAGATGGATAGATTCTATATGAAAATAGGGGTTTTTGGACCATCTAAGTGCAATGACAAGGTCTATTTGGGCCAAAAATGGACCAATAAAAAGGTTTACTAAATATGAGCTTAAAACCCTTGTTTTCTACTATGTTGAATATGATGGCCAAATCGAGTGAAATAAAAGCCAAATCTAATTTTCTCAAGCCTCTCGGATGTAATGTGATAGTAAAATATACTACAACTATATCCAAAATATCTGAAATAACTAGATCTCACCAAAAACACATTTGCAAATATAGGATTAATAGATCTTCATAATTCCTTTCTGATTCTCAAATCGTATTGAAACACAAGAGAAGAGCATACACAAATTTACAAGATCATACAAAAAACTCCAATCTCTCAATCAGGAATCCAAGTACTCAAAACTCTCAAAATATAAGCTCTAATACCATGTTAGAAATCTGAAATAGATAAATAACCACAATCTTTCTATAAGAGAGATAAACTATAAAGCTGTAAATAAAATAATATAATTATAGACCCAAAATTCCAAAAGATGTGTAAATGTCAAGATGACAAGATTACAGTATGAGCTCAAAGAAAATCTACAAAATAATAACTACATGCATCGATGTACATGTATACCAAAGTATGCAAGAATATGCAAGAATATGAAAATACAAGCTAGATAGTGAATTTATATATATAACTAAGGAGATGGTGGAGGTGAAAAATGCAACCAATAAGAATTAACCACTAAAAGTGGTAAATTATCCACTCTTTAAGGATGGGGACAACTCATCACCTTATATCTTAGTTATTAAATAATAATTTCACTTTATTATCCTATGCAAGCTTAATAAAAGTGTAGGAAAAACTTAGGACTAAGGGAACATAAATTAACTCACTAGGAAAATAAAAACGTACACCAACACATAAAAACAAGAGGGTAATCTCACAATAATGAGTCTCAATTTTTGGCCACAATGGAAATTTATATCAACACTTTTAACTAAATCTTCACTTTCTGAGACCTATAGCAGCTAAACCGTTAAAAAATTGAAGATGATGCGAATTAGTGATTTATGGCGATTTATGTGTAGATTCTATATATATATATATGTATTGAAATAAATCGCGAATCTTTCAACATATCATTTAATAAATAGTTTTCAATAGTAAACAACATTTTCAAAAAGTAACATTTATGTCATCCAACATAACTTTTTTTCTAGAAAGTATAAAATTCTAATATTTAAAATATAGAATTTTAACATCGATATCTAGTGCATGGATATTTTTTCATAATTTTTTGTTACATATTTTTTTAAATTATTTTTTGAGTCACTACAACTATAATTTGGACATAGGTGTATGTCCTCAAGCATAACTTGTGTATATATCTAAATTTATTTATTTTGGTGAAACAAGGACATCGATACCTAGTGCAAAGGTATTTTTTTATTTTTTTTACAATGGTTTACTATTTTTCCACTTGTGTAGAACGAAGAACTTGATGTTTGGTGAAAAATCTATGTTCATTAAAAATTGAAAATTGAATACATAATAAAATGAAAACATATGAAAACTATACTTTTTAGAAAGCTCATTTTGAGGACTATGATCTTGCAAATTATTTGGTCAAGTTAATTACATTTTAAGGTCCAAAATGAGGTTTGAAACTGGATTTTTTGAGGAAATTTTAAAGCAAACACCCAAAGTGTCTTGCTAAGGCCCTTCATTCGAAGGTCCTTCAATCAAAGGTACATTTGATCGAAGGTACCTTCAAACGAAGGGCTTATTGACCGGGCAAAAAAATATTATTAAAGCACCTTGGATCAAAGGTCATTTAATAAAATAATATTTATTTATTTTTAATGACTAAAACATTGATCAAAGGCCATTTTTTTTGACATTTCAAAAAATATGTCAATTTGAATTACATGTATATATACAAGGTTATTTTTTGTCATTTGAATATCAAAAAATAAAGGAAAATTTGCTCTAGGTGTATTCAAAAGGTGAATTTTTTGCAAGTGGTTTAAAAACTTGGAATGTGGAATTGGAAAAGAAATGATCAATATCATATCATTCTTTTTATGCTAAGCAGAAAGAAAAAAAAAATATCATTTTTAAGAGATACTTTCCCACTTGGAACATTTTTATTAGTAGTTGAATTTGTAAAAAAATACTCGTTTACCCATCAAAAGGAGATTCAAACATAACATTACTATTTAGAGTAGGTCACCATTATGGTTCATGTGTTTTATTGACATGCACAATTGGATTTGGATGGTGTTGAAAATATATATGAAAAATGAGTCATTAAGAAATAATATCACTTTTATATTAGTGATGATAACGAGCATACCACTTTTTGTCCAGTATTTCCTTAAGAAGTTTTTTGAATATTTGGCAAGAAGAGGTATGAAGATTGATTTTTTTTTTGTATGATCCAATGGGTGTGTGTCACAATTCAAATAATCAAGACCATATGTATATATCATCGACACAATAATATACCACACGTTTGGAGTTTCTTTGAGAGTGGGCATGGAAAGGGTGAACATGATAGCATAGGAGCTTGCATCAAACACGCTATAAGAAAAAATTGAATGAATTATGAGGGAGATCATATAAATGATGCACATGATGTTGTTGAGTGGTGTAAGAAACACTTTTCATGTGATGTTGACACATCTTTAGGGAGGAACCCATGTCCAAATAGAGTGTTTTGGGAGATATCAGGTATGTTTACATTTATTATTTAAAAAAAATTTTGAAATTGTTTTTAAAAATTTAAGTTTAAGAAGTTAGATATATATTTTATTTTGAATTATATATATAATTTTATAGGCATATATAGAAGAATAATGTATGGATGCAAGAGGGTAGAGAAAACAAGATCTTTGTATTGTGCGATGAGTACAAATAGACACACACAAACATTGTGCACTAGAGATTACTCTTGTTTTTGTTATGGCTACATTTTGGGAGATTATGATAATTACCACAACTAAAAATGTGGATATATCAATGAATGGAATTTGGTGCCATTAGTTGTTACTAACACATACAATGAAGATGTGTTGAAAGATTGAGGAGATTTCCATTGATGATGCAATAATGGAAACATGAGCATGGTATATACATAATGTAGGATACAATGTTGTCATTGATGTTAAAATTGTTGTGGATCATCCTAACATGTTTCAGAGGTATTGCGAAAGACATTTGTGTAAGTTGAGTTTGTCCGGAAAGTGCAGTAATGTAGAAAATTGACTAAGTGTCAAACCTTCTAGTTCAAGGTTATACAATGTCAATTTTTGGGTCCGCACCATTCCATGAATGGAGATATCTCTCTACAATTCTAACCTATTTTTTGTTGTTATTAATAATTTTCTGTATAGTGTGTCCGTATTGGAGATTCCACACTCCTCCATGAATGAATCTTTTGTGTTTTCATGTTGAAGATAAGTTCCCAGATGTTAGTTGAGTAGGAATTCTAGATGGCATAATGTGTTGAGGTCCATGCATTGTGAATTTGGTGTACAAATAAAGGTTTTCTGGTTTAGGTCTTATTTGGGGCCGACCTGACACATTTGATGTTTTGCAAAGAATGAATAAGTGTTTTCATCCTATGTAAGATCTAATATAGGTACATCCCTACCTATCTTAAGGTAATTTAAATCTTGAATTATGGCATGAATTTTAGATGAAACATTTTGGGGCTGACAAGTTTAATTTTGTGGTTTACATCCAATTAGGTTGACCTAATTGATGTTACACTTGATGTGGATATATATAGTGGATTGATTTTAATGTTTCAAGATGATAAGCAAATAAAAAGAGATAAATGACATGCATGGTGTTCCACCTACATGTTTGTGATGTGAATTTGATTAGAGTCATGTGAATTATGTTTCAAGGTGTACAAATATAGAGCATAACAAAGCATTGATCTAGATAAGTGCAAAGTTTGATATTGTACTTCATTGAAACTATAATCCAAAATATTGTAGATGCATTTGTATTAGTTCAAATAGGCTGTAAGCCACCGCTTATTTCTTATTTCTTATTCTCTATGGGTAGTGAGTCCATTGGACAATGAGACCACCTGTAGTGAGCACTTTTGTAATATACTATATCCAAATATAATATATTGTGAGCTAACCTCACTGTGGTTTTTCCCATTTTGGGTTTTCCACATAAAATCTCAGTGTTTTGTGTTATGTTGTATATTTCATGATTTATTTGCTTGCATCAGTTGAATGTGATTTATTAATTGGATGGATAATATTTGAATGGTTTAATAGAATACTAATTCAACCCCCTTCTCAATATTCTGTTTGTTCAACAATTGGTATTAGAGCTTGGATCCCTAGAAGGAGCTTGACCACTTTGGGAAGATCTTGGAGATTGAACACATGACTCACATAAAGTTTCATATTCCTTTAGAATATATTCCTTCTATTTAATACATAGATGAAGATTGTATGCTTGACAAAGATGGAGAACTCAAAGTTGCTCTTGAAGATCTTGAAAAAGTTGAAGGTGAAAATAGAGATCTGAAGGAAAATGTTAAAGAAGCAAATGAATGCATCAAAAAACTAAGAGAGTAAATCAAGAAGTTCAAAGAAAGGCTTAAGGAAGTCAATGAAAAATCGAAGCAAGCAAATGAAGACATCACCAAACTAAAAGTGAAAGTTGAAGAAAAGAGTTGAGTTGAGGAATATCTAAATACGATGGTGAAAAGAAAATATGATGAATGCATGAGGCTTGAACAAGAAGTGGTAAATATGAGATTAGATCTAGAGAAATCAAGAAGTCATGAAGATAAATTCAAGACAAGTTCTACTTGATGCTTGATGAGTTGATTATAGGTTAGATTTCATCCAAAGAAAAAGGTGGTTTGGGACTTGAAAAAGGTGAAAGCTCAAAAGAAAATCAGATACCTAATGCATAAAATAAGATCAATAAACCAGAGAAGACTAAAGACAAGATGAACAATGGAAAGATCTAGAATCAAAGAAATAATGCTAGAAGACCTTTAGTCAGACAACCAAATGCTCAAAGGTACCCATATTTAAATGGTTTTTGTTATTCTTGCAATAAATATGGACATAGAGCAATGAAATGTAGAAGAAAAATAAATCAGGATGTTCCATACTTTACTGGTCGATGCTTTACATGCAAGAAATTTGGACATAGAGAAAATGAATGAAGAAGTCAAATAATGAATGCATATAACAATGGCAGAATGATTCAACCTTTCATTGGTTACTGTTATACATGATATGGATTTAGACACAAGGCTAATAAATGCAGATCTAGGATGAATGGAAGGAATGTTGTTTGAAAGAATGTTGTATGTCACAATTGTAATAGACCTAGACATATTGCTAAGTTTCGCAAAAGTAGAAACACAAGGAAGGATAATCTGGTAAAGAGAAATGAACCATTCAAAAAGGTTGATATGATTGAAGTAAAGAAGGGAATGGAAATGATCTAGAGAAAGAAAGGGGAGACTACAAACAAGGAATAATCTGTACCACCCTCTGGTGTAGATGATTCCTTCAGAAACTAAGCCTAGAGCTATGGCTTAGGGGGAGCATTAATGAATATCCTTTATCCCCTGCCAAAAAAGAGGTGTTGAGGCTACAACATAAAGGTATATGATGAAGAACAACATGCTAGATCTATTGGTGAAAACTACAGAAGAAAATATGCTAATGCTGAGATTTGTGGAACTTCAAAAGCTGATTATGGATATAATTTTAGGGTTTCCAACTTTATTAATTGAAGCATTTATTATAGAATTAGGTCAAATTGAGGAGTTAAAACAAAAATTTCTAAGGAAAATTCATTTCATGAAAAGCATTCAAAGGAGAATAGAGTAGAAAAAATAGAATTTCAAGAGTTTAAAGTGATTCAAAGTTGCAAAGCATTGAAACCCTAATTCGATGAGCAAATAAAAAAGGTATTTAGTGAATCTTGCATGCCATAGCTTTCAAGAATTTATATTTGAAATCATTTTGAATACATATTGCAATGGTTACTTTGAAAGATGTTGAACTTTCTGAGAAACCCCAACCAAAATTTAAGAGATACCCCGTGAGAGCCATAGAAGATGACCCTCTAGGTGCTTTTTTGCATATTCCGTATGGGGTCCTACCTACAAAGGACATTAGGGAATATATTCATGGAAGCATGGATGATAATTTTCTTGGAAATTTTAGAGATGTATGGGCTAATGAGTTAGCTGATGGAAATTTCACCTTGAAGCAAGAGTATAAAGCCCTAGCCGAGAAGAAACTGGATGTGTGGGAATGGTTCTTTAAATTTTTCTATGATAACAAGTGGATCAAAATGACACTAAGTAGAATCCATGATCAGTTTGTTTGGATTGACATGCCTTATATGATTACAAAGGAAGTGATTAGAGAAATCACTGGTCTATGCTCCACCAGACCGGTTCTAGTCCTAAAATATTTTAAAACCAAGGATGTGATGGAGAAAATATAGGTGAAAAATTTGACCAAAGAGCCCTCACTATAAACCCTATCAGAAACCTTGTTGTTAGGTATGCTGCCATGGTCATCAGATATAAAATCTACTACACCAAGAGGGATAACTTAATTTCTTCCACCATAATCCATGTGGCACAATTTATGATAGAGAATGGAGCTAATTATGACTTTTGTGAGTTTCTTAGGTAACAACTAATGGAAAACCTAAAAGAGATCAAGAAAAATAAATATGTGTTTAAGTATGGCACAATGGATATGTGCTTTCTTTTCTACTTTTTGAAGGAAGTTCTAGTAATTGGGAAAGCCAATTGGATAACTGGAAGGCCTGTGGCTCATCAAATATTATATTACATGAGGATCCTTGGTGACAACAATGCATAGGATGATGTAGTTACTGCTTTCTTTGCAATATTCGAGAGAAGAATGCATAAGAGACAAAGAATCCCTAAGGAAATTATGGAGAAGTATAAAAATGATATCACCTTCTTAGTTTCCATAGATCAATGCATCATGGAGGCAGTGGAACCAAGGACTATTTGGGTTCTGGAATTAGGTTATGAAGAAGATGAGGCAAAACTAATTGGTTGTGCAAATATTTTATTGAATAGTCCAAAGGATCCAACGAAGCCTAATTATGGGACTTATGAAGAAAAGCCCATAGAAGTGCACATGAAACAAAAGGAGCTTGTTATAAGGAAGAATGTTGAAAAAATGGTGGATGTTTATGCATAAGACTTGGGTCTTTCTAAGTAGAGAGTGTGGATTGCTATAGAAAAATTTAGAGCATACAAGAGTGCAATTGAATCATCTAGGAGAACCAAAATATTAGGTAGAAAAAATATCATTCCCCATTGGTTCAAAAGTCCTCTGAGGCTTTACCTATTATAAGAGAGAAAAGAAAATATACTGCTAATCCTTTGGTAAGGGAGAAATCCCCTCTAGTAGTGCATGCCACCAGGGTAGAAAAGAAGAAGATCAAAACCAAAAAGTACCCTTCTATTGGCATATGGATTCTAGTTTTGTCATTGATGGCAACCTAAAGTCATTCATTTGGTCCACAGTTCAGTTTTGGTTCATACCGACAATACAAAATGAAGAACAGGGTATCTGGTTAAAGCTAAAGGTGTCGATCAATGTGCATTATCTACTTATTGGTTCGTGTTGAAAATCTCAGGGAAGTTATTTGGGTATTTGTAATACCTTATTCTAGAGTTTTGTGGCTACACATTTACTGGTGTACGATCTAGGAGATCCGATGCACTAGTTTTCTGGTTATTTGTGCTAGAAGGCCGACTTGGCCAAATTAGTCATTGCAGATGTTTAAGAAGTAATTGGTTAAATTTTTTTTTGTTCAAACATGTTTATTTGGGTCCTCACTATGCTTTAACTAATTATGGGTGGTGCGCATAAAGAATTAGTGGTGGATTTAGCCGACAATTGAAAGGTATTTTATGTTTTTTGTAAGCTGACATATGAATGATCAAATCTATGATAGCGGATAGATATATGAGATCGGTAATATCATTTTGTATGAGTGAATGTGTAGTCTGTGAAGTATATGAGTGTGTGGTGCAAAATTTAGAAGGGTAGTGGTCTAAATTCATCTATGCATGGATTTGTGTTGCGAATTGCAGAGAAGAGCAAAGTAGAGAAAAATCAGATAGAAGGTCCATAATTTGATCCATGAGCCTAACCAGAACTGCAACTTGGCATAAGTAGATGATACTATTTCAGTTCAATCCTTCAGATGTTTTTAATCTAAAATTTTGTAAGGAAATGAGCCTTTATATTGAGCAGTGAGCTCTAGGTAGTGTGCCTGAATGCAAGTCCATTCCCTTTTGTAAAACTTATATTTGAGTACTCAAATTATGGATTAACCTCCACCATGTTTTTTCCCCTAACAGGGTTTCCACATAAAAATACTTGTGTTATGGTGTTGTGTATGATTACTTTGTGTGTTTTCATATTTCTTTATTTTAATGTTGAAATGGTTTAATTATTAGATTAATAAAGTTCAGATTTGCAGAACATTGATTCACCCACCCCTCTTAGTGTTCCCTTGAGTCCAAGAATTGGTATCAGAGCATCTAAATCCTCAAAAGAAGTTTAGCAGCTTGAGGTGGATCTTGGAATGTGATGAACTCTATTAGTCTTTAGCAACAACTTTTGGTGGCACTTGATGACCTTGATCAGTCTAAAGTAGAAGTTCAAGAATTGAAAGAAAATCTTAGGGATGCTAAGAAATTCATTCAGACATTGAAGGATCAGATTGTTAAATCCAGGGAAAAGAGAAAAGATATTTGTGATTAGATTAAGCAGAAAGAAATAAAAAACATGGATGATGCTCACCTGAACCGAACCTTGAAGGAAATAACTAAAAAATGTAAAAAATCTTTCTAGAAACAATGCTACCCTAAAGCATGAAATGAAATCTATGGTGATGAAGCTAACTAAGGAAATTGAAGAAAGGAAGAAGAATGAGGAGAGTCTTGACTAGTCCTTAAAAGAAAGATCTAACGAATTCGGAAGACAAAATGGAGTATTCATTCAGTTAGATAGTGAATTGCAACAATCCAGAATCAATGAAGAAGAACTTGAAAAATAACTTATTATTCTCAGGGATGAACTTGCTACTGCAAATGAATACAATGAGAAGTTTAAGATTACTTCTGTTAAGCTTGATGAGCTAACTCAAGGATAGAATAATTCTAAAGACAAGCAAGGTCTTGGATATGAGAAAGGAGAAAGTTTCAGATCTAGACAAAGAAATTTCAGGCAAGGAAATCAAATGAACAAAGATGGAAGGTATCCAGTAAGACAACCTAATGCTCAAAATTTTCATGGATACTATTTTTCTTGCAATAAATTTGGTCATATGGCTACTCAGTGTAGAAGTAAAATGACATCAAGTAATCCATCATTCTCTGGTGAGTGTTTCAATTGCAAAAAGTTTGGTCATAAATCAATTGAATGCAAAAATGTGTCAAACTACTATGTCAATAAGAGGAACGTTGAATGTTATACTATGGAAGAATTAGGCATATTTCTAATCAATGTAGATCAAAAAGAAATAAATGGAATGATTGGTCTAGACAAGGAACTACTGTGTGTTACAATTGCAACAAATACAGTCACATTGCAAGATTTTGCAGAAACAAAAATATAGGTAAAAGAGGTATGATATACAAAGACAAAAATACACAAAAAAATGGTAAAGAAAAAGGAAAAATGATTATAGATGAAATAAGAGATCAAATGAAGAGGACACGGGTAAGAAATAATGAATATGATGCTAGAAATGGCTCTGTACTGAAACCTGTTTCCGATAATTCCTCTGAAAATTGATCTCAAGCCATTGGCCCAGGGGAGTTTTTCAAAAAAATATTGTTTCCTCTGTCTGTAAGATAGTACCAGATCGTGAGAATATTTTCAAAAGGTGTATTAATGATCTACAGAGGCTTTAGAAAACACTCATACGGAAACTTAAAGAAATCATAGGTCTGCATAAGAATTTTTCTCTCGCTGTCTGAGAAAATAGAGTATCTGGAAAACCTAGGGCAAAGGGATTTATTACAAGTGTGTGAACTATAAAAGATAAGTTGTAACCCTCATTTTCCACTTTGCATCAAAGAAAAGAAGGAGGAAAGAGGTTTGCAACAAAATATTGAAGGATTAAAGAGATTTCGATGATGAATCTCGAAATCAATCAGGTATTTCAGTTGTTTTTGGAATTTCCATATATTTTGGTGTTTAATTGTACGGAAGGGAAAAATGGAATAAACTAAAGGGGCAATCAATTTAGATGAATACAATAGTGAAAATATTAGAAGCATAAGAAATTTGTTGTTGCTCGATGAATTGAAATGGGTAAAAGAAGCTAAACAAAAGAATTTGGACATTTGAAATGAGTTTCCCTATTTCGAGAACACAAAACTCGTAAAATTCATTTTGAGCAGATTGAATGATGACACTTTGGTTTTGGACAAACCCTACATCATTTAAAAATAAGTAATTGAAAATATAACTGGATTATGCAAAGTTGGGGATATACCGAGAAAGAAATCCATTCAGAATAAAGAATTCAAAACCCTAACAGGAGTTATTGGAGATCAAAGGGCACTAATAATCTCGACAACAAAAAATATGTGACAAAGTACATTGCACATGGCCTATCATATAAAATATTTTTCAGAAACAAAGAAGGAGTAACTTCAGCTGGTGCAGTCTACATCTCACACAAAATGATAATGGAAGGTTAGGAATTTGACTTGTGCGGTCTGTTAAAGGATCAACTGATGGAAAATGTGCAATTAACGAAGATGACAGATTACCCTTTCAGGTTTGATACTCTGGTCATATGTCTGGTAATGTATTTTTTGAATTGTTTACTGATGAATAACAATGTGGTGTGGAAAGTAAATGAACTAGTGTGCAAACAAATCTACACACACTCTAAGAAATTGGCTAACTATGATCAAGAATTTGAAAATTTCTTTAAGAGTTTGCTTGGAAAGTTTGGCTCTGTTGGTATTTCTCTTCCGACAAGGACACTTGAAGTTGGTTCCTCTTCCGATGGGATGGAGAGAAAGAAGAAAAAAGAAAAAGAATTTTTTTCTGTACTCCAAAATGCAAGATTCCAAAAATTGAAGGAAAAGGAAAGGAATAGGAAATTGTGGATATACTAGATGAGGAATCCGATGAAGAAACTGAGGACATATAGGGAAAGGAGCAGGATTTAGCTGGATCAAAACAAGAAAAGGAAATGATAGAAGCAAGTGAAGAAGAAGATGACTTGACAAAGGAGAAGCTACAACATCTTATTTTTAAGGAAAGTGGAAGTAGAAAATTGCTCAGTTATGGTCTATAAGACCATCATATGATCATGATATGATCTTATGTGTTCTGAGTGCTCATATTGTACACAGTCAGATCAAATTGGAGAATTCATAGAATATTTTACCTGAAGAAATGATTGAATACATTAAGGAAACTTTGGACTCTGAGTTTCAAAACAAAGAAGAAGGGGAAGTAATCTCTCATTTGAAGGAATAGTTTAGGATATCACTCACCAAGTTGAAAAATAAAATGAATGAGCTGAGGCAATGCATAAATGAAACAAATAACATCTACAACTATTGCATCCATTGGCCTCATGCAGTTGGGAAATACAAAGAGAAGTTCGAGAAAATTGAAATAGAATTGAATGGGATTGGAAAAAGTTTTGATATATTTCAAGACCAGGATGGTATAATCAAGAAGAGAATTCAAGAGCTACAGTTTGAGCACACAAAAGTTTAGTTCACTAAAAACACACTTGTGGACACTTTTTGGAAAGTGAAGGACCTAACTGAATGCAAACTAGAACAAATGGTTGAGATACCGAGGAAAGGTGAAAAATTAGAGGATGCAATCATAATTCCAGAATCCCTCACTTAGATTATCAAGAGGACATCTAAGAATAAAAATATGATCATAATCACTGGGATTGCTATAGAAGCTTGGAAGAAATTCCTCCTGGAGATGAAGGAGAATCACAAGATAATTTTCTAAGTAGTAGTTCTTTTTCAAAGTTTTGAATCAATTTTGAAGTTTTGGTTATATTTGAAAGAGGGAGAGAGAGAAACATGTGTTCTATCAATTATTTTTGGAATAAGGCTTCCAACTTTGTCATTGATGTCAAAGGGGGAGAGAAAGCAGTGAAAAATGCCTCATCAATCTAAGGGGGAGCTATGTGAATTTTTTTGAAGTTTGGCAGCATACTCATATTGGTTTTGACACTTAGTAATTTTTCACTAAGTGTTGCCATCAATGCAAAAGGGGGAGATTGTTGGAATATGGCTTCTAGTGTTGTAATTGATGGCAACCTAAAGTCATTCATCTGGCCCACAATTCAGTTTTGGTTCATAACGACATAATAGAATGAAGAATAGGGTATCTGGTTAAAGGTAAATATGTCAATCAATGTGCATTATCTGATTATTAGTTCATGTTGTGTATCTCAAGGAAGTTAGTTGGGTATCTATAATACCTTATTCTATATTTTTGTGGCTACGCATTCATTGGTGTACGATATAGGATATCCGGTGCACTAATTTTCTGGTTATTTGTGCTAGAAGGCCGACTTGGCCAAATTAGTTGCAAATGTTTAAGAAGTAATTGGTTAAATTTTTTTGTGTTAAAATATGTTTATTTGGGTCCTCACTATTCTTTAACTGATTATGGGTGGTGCACATAAATAATTAGTGGTGGATTTAGCTAACAGTTGAAAGGTATTTTATGTTCTATGTAAGTCGACATATGAATGATCAAATCTATGATAGAGGATATATATATGAGATCAGTAGTATCAATTTGTATGAGAGAATGTGTAGTCTATGAAGTATATGAGTGTGTGGGGTAAAATTTAGAAGGGTAGTGATCCAAATTCATCTGTGCATGGATTTGTGTTGCAAATTGCAGAGAAGAGCAAAACAAAGTAAAATCAGATAGAAGGTCCATAATTTGATCCATGAGCCTAACCATAACTACAACTTGGCATAAGTAGATGATACTATTTCAGTTTAATCCTTCAGATGGTTTTAATCTTAAATTTGTAAGGAAACGAGCCTTTATATTGAGCAGTGAGCTCTAGGTAGTGTGCATGAATGCAAGTGCATTCTGATAGGCTATTGTTAGGTCCTACTACTTTAGAATAATTGAATGTCAATTATCGACTAGGTAGTGTCCAAGGTAGTTTGCAAAAGGATATTATTTAAACAACCCATTTTATATTTTCAGTTTTTATTTTAAACTACAGAAGTTGTGACTAAACCAAAGCCATTACTACTTAACTAAAAAATGATCTTGCTTTAAAAAAATCAAGGGAAACAAAATTAAAAATAATAATACAATTAATCTAGAAAACATTACTACTAAACTAGAAAGCATGGAAACAAGTAAATTAAATAACTGGTAAACTACGGAAGCAAAAAAGTAAGGAAACAAACAATTAATCATTTTCCAAACTAGTAAAGAAATATTATCAACTACATAAGAAGAATTATACAAATTAAAGACAATGGAGCTCTGGAACAAATAACTAAACTTTTCAACAACTTGTTATTTTCTACTGAACAACAATTTATTGTAAGCAAAGGAAATAACTTAATCAATAAAATACTTATCTATCTAAGCTAACTCCCCTCGAGTGGCCAACTCACGGGCTACTACTTCGTCTTTAACTCACATAAACTACAGATGTTCAAATCCTCTTATGAAATACAGTCTCCATCATTGAATTCAACAGTTATCAATAAACAAAAACCATATAAATCATTACAACAGTGATTTGCAAATCCATGTAAACAACATAACAATACTTCTTCTCTGTCTATTTTATTACTTATGAAATTACAGTTTTATAGATAAATTTCTAACTAGATCCTAAATTTATGATGGCATGGATAGCCATTGAGAAATTATTCCTTAAATAACTTGATGTCCTTAAAGCTTCTTAAAACATGTAGAAGGCTCGAGAAGAGCCATAAAGTTTTAAACGACCGAATTAAAAGAACTAAAGTTGAATATTTGATGCATCATCTAGGCTTCAAGGAGTGGGTTCACAACATTAATTTGAGGCATATGCTGACTAAATTTTGTAACAACCGCATGATGACCTGTTAATCCCTACAACAACACTCAAATCAACCCATTAAACCTGCTTTGGACAATTTCCTCAATTGATTAAAAGAAAGAAAGAAAGCATAATTTTTTTCAAAATAAGTAATTACTTCTTCTAAAGTTTAATAAATTGGCACATGCTTAGGATTGAATTAGCAAGAATGAGCTTTCCAGATTTTATTATGATGAGGTTATTTTCACCTCATCATTTCCTCCCCTACCTAATTTCTGGTAGGTCCTCCTACTCCATAGTTAAATCCTTGAGTTTTATTCCATTCTTCATAAAGAGTACGAAGATCATGAGTTTCCCTGGTGGATGCATCGAAAGTTTCAGGGTTATGAATAAACCCTCTATGGAACATCACATTTTCTCTCCACCCTTTAAAGAGTCTATCATTCTGATCTGTGGAAATATTAAAATCCGGGGGTGGATTTAGTAGTAAGGGGGGCCTGTATTTCATTCCTATCCATTTTGTTCTGAGTGTCTTCATGATTTTAATTAGAGAATCAACCCTTTTGAATGACCATCTGATGTTGAGAGGAGAAATAACTTCTCTTTTCTTTAAATAAGATGGAAGAGGGGTGAACCTTTCCTCACAGGCATGCCATGCTTTTCCAATTAATTTTTGTGCATTTGCTATGAAATTGTCATAACACATCTTAAGACTATTGTCATACCTTTCCCTCATGTTTTCATTAACCAGAAGAGACAAAAATGTAGCTTTGAACCCCTCAGGCCTTGAATTTGGTGATCTGATCTGGAGACCCACCGTTTTCTCTTCCTATACAAATTATTTTGTTCTCTCTTGCTAATGGATTTGATTTCTCATAGTTGAGAGAAATGCTCGTAATTCTACCTCTCCCACAAATAGATTAATAAAGAAATATGTATGATTTTCTAATAACAAATCATGTAAAAAGAATTCACAAATTAAATCCTAATCTTCAGGAGTTGATTCTACAAATATTTTTACAAAATCTTTGTCATTAGGCTCATAAGGTTGATCGTTATAGATCTTGAACAGTTTCCATCGCAGCCATTGTTCATTTAAAAACATTGAGTACATTCTTGATGGCCTTCTACAATTCAACAAACAATCCATAAGTTGACAGGCATCTTGCTTCCCTCTATAGGCTTTGTGAAATGACTCCTTTAGGAGTACCAATTCTTTCTTGAGCCTATGATTTTCAGTTTGGACGTTTCTGAGGAAGTAACAATGTTCCATCCATTTTGTTAGTAGAGGCAGAATGCTGACCTGTAACCAATTAGTTACAAATGGTTCTGTTTGAATTGCTTTAGACTCGGTTTGGGGTCTCACAGTGCATTCCTCCAGATCCTCTTCTAGTTCAACTATTCTACTGATGGAAGTGTTCAATTCCTCAGTCTTTATTTTCTTGTCTTCCTTGAAAGCTAAGAGCATGAGCATAAAATTCTGTTTTATTTTTCCTATTTCTACATCTTTTTGTGCAATATTCTCATTATAAGTTTTATGCTTTTCATACTGCTCTTGTACCTGTTCCTACAACATATAGATGTTTGAATCTTTGTCCTGCAATTGTAGTTTCAAATATTTTATTTCCTGATCTCTTTTATTTGTTATAGTAGTTTTTACAACTAACTCTTCTTTCTGCAATTCTATAAACTCATTATTTTGAGACAATTGCCTCTGTAAATCAACAATTTCTAGTTTATACTTTTCTAATTTAGCACTAATACAACTGGTTTCAATTATTTCAACAATTTTATCTACATTGGGTGACAAATTTTCTGGCACACTACAATCCCCTATAGGTTCTCTGTCCTGAGTTCCATCATTGAAAATTCCCTCTATATGTGCAGAGTGAAAAGGAAATACTTCACCCTGAATCCTCTCTATTTAGGGTTGTTTCATCTGCACTGGCTTGTTATGAAATTTCTATGGGTTCTTGTGGCCGCTTAGGCTTCTTCTTTTGTGAACTTCCCTCCTCACCCTGTATTGGGGTTTCGGATAATTCAAAAGCCAACCGCTTACTTCTTCTGAGTGGAGGTGATTCCTATAAAATGATAGGTGTTGGGTTTTTCCTTACTCTCTTCTTTCTTGGTTTACTTGTGTCAGAATAAGCAACATGAATCTATTCTTGCATGTCAAGGGTTTGGAATTTATCACTACAGAGGTTTGGAAAATCCTCGCCATGAGTAGTGGGATTAAGAGATTTCGGAGCTGGAGAGCCCGTAGGGGAGGTTGCTCCGGATGATGGAATAGCCTTTTGGGATGATTCCCCTAATTCTATGGTTCTTGCTATTGTAGGCTTCTCCATTTTCTCTATAAATTTCTCCCATTTCCCTTCGGATTTCTTATGGAAGTGATACTTGCAGATTAGTTGAATTAGCCCGTGGTGTTTCAAGGGCCCAGATCTTGTTTTATACCTCTCCATGGAAGTATTTAAGGAATCAAACAAGAATTTCAGCATATTAACCCTAAGAGTTGGGTCCTCCTTTCCATGACGTAGATGGGTCAACATCCGAAAGGCAGGCCCTACAACTGTGGTAAGCTGACCTTCACAAGTAAAGTACCTTATTATCCATGCAACAACAGTACCCCAGGGTTCTAATATGGAGGTTCTTTGGAACCCCTTGTTTTTCCCCCTGGTACTCACTACCACCATTAGATATGGGTCTCCTTCTCTAACAAACAATTCAGCTAATTTTTGGTACGTTACTTGAGAGGTTTCTTTGATATTTATGCCTTTATGCTCTAATCCAGATAAGCGAGAAATAATCTTAGAGCTTACCTTCAAATGATTCCCCTGAAGTACTGCTTCGCCATTGGTGTAGTTCTCCGCAAAGGATCTTACCAGCTTTTCATTATGGCCTTCAAATTTCCTGATGAAGTCTAACCACCCTACTTCCTCGAACAATCTGGAGATGCTACTCAACCCTAGTAATTTTTTCGTTGAATCAGGCTCTGCCTTTCTTTTTCCACCCCCCATTTCCTAATTTCGTACACTACAAGAAATTCAATTCTAGCACAAAGCTCCCATGCAGGTTCTTTTTGAAAATATTGCCTCTGGAATTACTTATTTGTTTTATTTGCAACATATGCTTCAATGATTTCCAATTTGCATGGAGGTTTGTGAAAGGCTTGTCGTACAAGTGATTGATTGCCAAGTGGCATGAATTACTAATTTGGAAGTGAGATTCATGCCAATTTATTATTCTTTATTTGAAAATAACTACCTATTTAAAGAAAAAATTAATACTTACTCTCATTCCATGATCGCTCGAAGATCTTAAAACTCGCAGATTTGACAGGATGACGTGAAGGCATTGGTTGAAATGACGGTGGAGTTATTATGATATGGTGCAAAATTCTATGGGGGATGAAGCTATCAATGAGGAGTATGGAGTTGGGTGGCTTACCTATAACTAGAGCAAAAATAGAAAGATAGATGTATCAGATATTTGGCAGAAGAATCACGAAAATGTGAAAATTTTGAAAAAGGTGGCAGAGGATAACCAAACAAGTTCTTGAGCATGTATTTTGGTCAACGTGCTTGAACGAGTGCATAAGTTCTGGAGCATGGGTGTATGGCGCGACCGAAACAAGAATGAAATGAAAGGTTCTGGAGCATCGCTGAAAGATGCAGCCAAAGCATAATGAAATGAAGGGTTCCAGAGCATCACTGAAAGATGCAGCTGGAGCAGAATGAAATGAAGGGTTCTAGAGCATTGTTGAAAGATGTAGCCAGAGCAGCAACAAAATGGAAAGGTTCTAAAGCATCGCTGAAAGATGCAATCGGAGTAGCAATGAAATGGAAAGGTTCCAAAGCATCGCTGGAAGATGTAGCTGGAGCATCAATGGAATGGAAAGGTTCCAGAGCATCACTGAAAGATGCAGCCGAAGCAACAACAGAATGGAAAGGTTTCGGAGCATCACTGAAAGATGCAGCCGGAGCAGCAACAAAATGGAAAGGTTCTGAAGCATTGCTGAAAGATGCAGCCAGAGCAACAATGAAATGAATGGTTGAGTGACATGGCAAAGAATATTCACGACTTTGAACCTTAGTGCATAACACCTCCTCATTATGATAAGCTCAATTCAAGTTTCAGAGCATTAGGATTTTGAAAACATCAAGTTTTAGAGCATTGGTCCCATAACGTTCTAGAGCATCTTTGGAGGGTGGTCTAGAAGTTACACTCTTTGCTTTTTGAGAAGTCCTGCAAAGATAAATTTTTTTTTAGCTAAGTCCAAAAACGACGGAAGATAAAATGAAGGGAAATATATCAACATACATGTCTTATTATATTTTTTTATTTTATTATTATTATTATTATTTTAAACATCATCCTAACATTTTTAATGAATAGACTCTGCGATGGCAGAGTCAACACATTTGACCTCACCTTGTATTTTGACCATCCTTGTAAAGTCTTCCTATTGACTGGCTTATGGTAAATGCATAAGCGATGACCATTAACCAATAGAGTTCATGTGTTGCCATCGATTGGCTTTAACTTAACAGTTCCATTCGAAAAGACTTCTTCAACTTCATAAGGTCCCAACCAGTGGGTTCTGAGCTTGCCTTGGTGGTCTTTGTATTTAGAATCAAATAACAAGGCCTAGTCCCCATTGTGAAACTCCTTTTCCTTAATATGTTTATTGTGCCATACCTTCTGTTGATGTTGAATTAGTTTAGTTTGATGAATAGCTTCTAAACAAAGTTCATCTAATTCGCTTAGTTGCAGAACTCTTTCAACTTGGGCTCTTTTTAAATCTAGACCTAATTCCATTGCTATTCGTAGAGTTTGTAACTCAAACTCAATGGGAAGAAGAGGCTTCTTCCCAAAAACTAGCTCATAAGGACTGAATCTAGTCATAGATTTCCAAGTAGTATTGTATGCCCATACAGCTTCAGGGAGCTTCCTAGCCCAGTCTTTTCTTCCAGAAGAGACTATTTTTGTCAAAATATTTTCCAATTCTCTATTAGTCACTTCAACTTGGCCATTCACTTGAGGGTGTTAAGGAGATGAATTTCTATGGATTACTTGAAAATGATTGGTAAATGCTAGAAGCACTCGAGACATGAATTGGGGTCCTTGATCAGTTACAATAGTTCGAGGGGCTCCAAATTTAAGGAATATTTTATTATAAAGGAAGTCTGCGACCCGTTCTTCCCTAGCTATTCTCAAGGCTTGAACTTCTACCCACTTTGTCAAGTAGTCGGTGCAAACTAGTATATACTCTTTCCCTTGAGAGGAAGGTTCTATGGGTCTGATGAAATCTAAACCCCATTTTTCAAATGGTTCAAGGACTACTTGAGGCTACAACGACATCTCTGAAGAAGTAGTTGGTCTTCCTACCTTCTGACATTCATCACAATGATGCACATAGTTCTTAATATCTTTGTGCATTGAGGGCCAATAGTATCCGACACCTAGGACTTTGTGGGAAGTTCTCTTTGCAGAGTAATGTCCTCCCAACGGGTCATCATGACAGGCCCTCAAAATACTGTATATTTCATTAGCTCTTACATATCTCCTCAAAATCATGTCAGGACCACAACGAAATAACATTCCATGAATCCACTTGAATGGAGCACTCTCTTTGATTAGTCACTTATTTTGCTTAGATGTGAATCCAGGAGGTATCTCAGATGCAGCTAAATAGTTAGCGATATTTGCAAACCAAGGTGATTTTACAGAAACCGCGAATAGATTTTCATCTGGAAAATCATCCTGAACAGGGGTAATGTCATCTTTCTCATGTTAGATTCATGACAGAAAATCAGCTACCACATTATATTTTCCTATTTTATCAAGAATCGTGGCATTAAACTCTTGAAGAAGCAATAGCCATCTCATGATTCAGCCATTTACCATAGGTTTTTTCATTAAATACTTCACAGATGAATGATCCGTGTAAATTGTGACCTTATACCCTATAATATAATGATGAAATTTCTTGATAGCGTGAACTGCAACCAAGAATTCTTTTTCTATTGTTGTATAATTCATTTCTGCCGCAATAAGATTTTTGCTGATAAAATATATAGCATACTTCCCTCCATTCTCATCTTCTTGTCCTAGAACTGCTCTGATAGCCTCATAAGAAGCATCAACATAGATATGAAAGGGTATACTCCAATTTGGCCCTCTTAGAACAGGAGCAGAGACAACTTTTTCTTTGATTGCTTCAAATGATTGCTGACACTTAGATGTCCAAACAAACTCTACTTCCTTCTGTAGAAGAGAGAACATAGGAGCTACAATTTTACTAAAGCCTTCTATGAATCTTCTATAGTAACCGACATGTCCAAGAAAAATTCTTACATCTGTCTGAGTCTGAGGAGTTGTCAATTGTTGAATGACTTCAATTTTCTTAGGGTCTACCTTTATTCCTTCTGAGGAAATATGATGACCCAAGACTATTCCTTGCTCCACCATTATTAAGCATTTCTCATGGCTAAGGGATAGTTTATTTTCCTCACAAACTTGCAGAACTCGATCTAGGTTTTGAAGAGCTTCATCATAGTTTGATCCATAGATTGTAAATCATCCATATAAACCTCTACACAGTCATTAATGAGAGCAAAAAATATAGCAAGAACAACTCTCTGGAAGGTTGTTGGAGCGTTGCATAGTCTAAAAGGAAGCACTCTATATGCAAATGTTCCCCAAGGGTAGGTAAACATGGTTTTGTCTTGGTCTTTTGGAGCAACCTGTATCTGATTATAACCACTAAATCCATCCAAAAAGGAGAAATACTTCCTCCCGACCAAGTTGTCCAGGACCTGATCCACAAATGGTAAGGGAAAATAGTCTCTATAACTGACTTTATTAAGTTCTCGATAGTCTACATAGATTTTCCACTTCCCATTTTTATTTGGGACTACCACCATAGGTGATACCCTTTTACTATCAGAGATTGGGTAAATAAATCCAGCACGAAGGAGTTACTCAATCTCAATTTTGACCAAATTCTTTAATGCAGGATTGAGTCTCCTTTGCGGTTGGCAAACAAGCCTTATATTGATATCAGTATAAATATGATGAGTACAAACACTTGGGTGAATTCCCCTCATGTCTATATAATCCCAAGCAAAAGCTTTGGATCTTTGTACCAACATATTAAACAACTTATCCTCTTGAGTTTTTGTCAACCAACTATTGATATTCAAGGTTTTTCCTAGTAATAGCATTATCGATTTTGTTCCAAGATGAACCGTGGTTAGAGTATACATAGGTTGTAACAACATATTAAGAGGAAAAATATGAGGTACCAGCTGGTGAAACCTTATGATATCCTCATAGAAATGGCTTGTTCTGGGAATCATATTTGCTAAGGGACACGACATTCCCATTGTAGTGTAACTGTGCTCTATTCCACTTATATCAATTGGCTATCCAAAAGTTCTCGTAGCATCTACCATTTCCTCCTCACTCTGAGTTATAGCAAGGCATACTATCTCATTTACTAACTCTTCTTCTAGTTCTTCCCCGTGTTGTCTAATTACCACCATGGCTAGGGAGGCTAAACTGTCTGAACCACTAGATTCCTCAGGCTCATCAACCTAGACTTTTTCATGCTTAGTAGGATTAGCAGGGGGATATAAGAACAAGCGTTTGCTATCCTAGCCATGTGAAATGGTCATTCCTCCTTCCCTAAAATCAATCTTAGTAGCAACCATAGCTAGCCAAGGTCTTCCAAGGATTATAGAATAGCTATCCTTAGGTGTAAGTGATTGAATCACCTGGAAGTTGACTGGATAATCCCATCCATAAACTTTGACAAGGACGTTTTTAATGACACCCTTCGGGATGGCTATATATTGATTTGCCATTTGTAAGACTGTGGTTGTAGGATGTAAATCAGTTAACCCTAATTTTTCCATTACATCCACTGTCATCACATTAATATCTGCTCCTAGATCCACTAATGCATTTGGTATTGTTACCTCATTGACCATAACAGTTATAAGAGGACTTCTAGGATCATCGTATTTTAGACCAATATTCTTTCTAGACAGAAAATCAACTAAATAACCATCAATATGAATGGTGTTTATCATTTTTGGATTCCTCCCTAGTGTTTTGATACATAACCGTTTTATTAACTGGTTTAATTCAGGGATTTCTTTTATTGCTTGCAACAAAGGAACTTCAATTTGCAACTGTTTAATTTCTTGAATTAACATAGTTTCCGTAGCCAAAGATACTTTCGGAGTTATGGAATTTAAAATTTTTGGATATGGTGCCATCCTTTCTTTTCTTAGAATAGGATCCTCCTTTTGTTGACTTAAGAGTGGATCCTCCTCCCCCTGAGGCAAGTCAGTAGCCCCTGCCGCTAAAAAAGGCTCGTTGTCTTGAGGAGTAATATCTTGCTTAGACGAGGTGTCTCTTGTTGGACTGGTAGGCTCAGTTTCTTTGTCTATTTCTTCAATGGTTGGTGGTTGAAGAGTTCGACCAAAATGTAACTGCACATTATCGAAATGTATTGCATTAAGCCTAGTAACATTTTCATGTTTTGTTGAATAAACTGGCATATTTTGGCGATTATTTTTAGGATTGGGAAGTGGTTGCGCTGAAAGCTGAGGTTGATTTATTTTCTCATGTTGAGGAGGGTTCTGAGGTGGGGGTAACAGGTTTTGTTGTTGATTCCTCCTTGGCTCTGTATAGAACTGATTTTGTGCCTGATTCCATTGGGGTACTGCATGTTGTTGGTACCACTATTTTTGGGGTTGATTTTTCCATTGTTGATTGCCCCATGTGTGGTTTGTCTAATTAGGTGATCCCCAAGAGGGAGTTCCCCAATTAGGTTGAGGTGTAGGCAATTGATTCCAAGATGGCATCCATTGATTATGAGCCCAACTATTTTGTGGTCTCCATTAAGGACTAGGATTCTGTCCATAAGGAAAATTACCTCCTTGACGTTGGTTTAAAGCATGTATTTCTTCTTCAACCTGAATGGTTTTTTTCTTAGTATTCTTAATATTTGATAAAAGCTCGCACTGGTTTGTAGGATGATTTTTCTCACACAGCTGACAAAAATTGACTTTATCCAAAGGACAATCACACAACAGATGTTTATTTTGACACCTTGGACAATATATTGACAAGGTCTCAGGTTTGCGGGTTTTAGCTTGTATACCATCTAGAGTGGTATTCAACTGTATGAGAATATCCGTTTTTAGATTTGCTATTTCTTCACAAAGCTTACCTATCTCATTCGACCCTTTAAGAAGATTAGTTTTGTGGATTCCTCCCCTAGTACGAGAGAAATTATGACAAAGCTCACACATGTATTCAAGAGTTAATTGAGACACGTCACCTTTTCCCATTAAATCAAGGTTTTGTCGAGCATCGTCATCAAGACCTTTAAGAAATATTGTTTTGAGAATCTCTACACTAATAGTCATTTCTCCACACGTCTTGGAGAGGAAGAGGAACCTATCGAGATAGTTCTCTAAAATTTTGTCCTCATTTTTCCTTAACTTAAACAACTCCTCTTTGCGATCACTCACCCTACAGTAACTCTAGTATTTGTGCAAGAAAATAATCTCCATTTCTTACCAGGATGTTATACTACCTGAACCCAGTCCCATGAACCAACGCATTGCTGAGTCCTTCAAAGTTGATGGAAAAATCTTCAACTTTTGATTGTCATTCTTATAATCATAAGTCTGACATAGGACTTTAAATTCAAAGAGAAATTGGTCAGGGTCTTTTGAAGGAAAGCCACAGAAGGTTGGAAGGAAAGCTGGATAAATGTTCTTCATGGTAGTATCATGATCAGTGTCCAACGTAATAAGATAGGGAAACATTCTGGGAGGCTGAGGTTCATTGTGGTTAGGTTTAGCTCTATGATCTCCCATGGTGTTTAGAAGAGTGTGTTCCTCAAAAATAACTTCCTTAATATTTGGCTGTTCGACCGGTTGCTCAACAGGTAAATAATGGAAAGCCTCAGGTGGAGTAGGCTCAAATAATTCTTTGAAAGTGTGGTCGTCTGAGCCTTGGACTTCCCTATATATGATAGGTACGTATTTTGGGGGGGTTTCTGATATAAAACGTTCATGGGGGCCTCTTTTCCTGACCATGCTGAAAAGAAAGCCAACTAAGATATTTTTGGCATAAAACTATGTTATTCAAACCGTCTCGTAATAACACTTATAAACAAAAATACTTTCAAAGGCTTTTTAAGAAGTGTCCACTGCAATGGCTTCAAAAAGTGATAGGCTGTCGTTAGGTCCTACTTCTTTAGAATAATTGAATGTCAATTGTCGATCGGGTAGTGTCCAAGGCAGTTTGCAAAAGGAGATTATTTAAACAACCCATTTTATATTTTTAGTTTTTCTTTTAAACTACAGAAGTTGTGACTAAACCAAAGCCATTACTACTTAACTCAAAAATTCTCTTACTTTAAGAAAATCAAGGGAAACTAAATTAAAAATCATAAGACAACTAATCTAGAAAATATTACTACTAAACTAGAAAGCATGGAAACAAGTAAATTAAATAACTGGTAAACTACGGAAGCAAAAAAGTAAGGAAACAAAAAATTAAGCATCTTCCAAATAGTAAAGAAATATTATCAACTACAGAAGAAGACTTATACAAATTAAAGACAATGGAGCTCTGGAACAACTAACTAAACTTTTCAACACCTTGTTATTTTCTACTGAACAACAATTTATCCTAAGCAAAGGAAATAACTTAATCAATAAAATACTTATCTATCTAAGCTAACTCCCCTTGAGTGGCCAGCTCACGGGCGACTACTTCGTCTTTAACTCACATAAAATACAAATGTTCAAATCCTCTTACGACATATAGTCTCCATCATTGAATTCAACAATTATCAATAAACAAAAACCAAATAACTCATTACAACAGTGATTTGCAAATCCATGTAAACAGCATAACGATACTTCTTCTCTGTCTATTTTATTACTTATGAAATTACAGTTTTATAGATAAATTTCTAACTAGATCCTATATTTACGATGGCATGGATAGCCATTTTAAAAGTTTTCCTTAACTAACTTGATGTCTTTAAAGCTTTTTAAAACATGTAGAAGGCTCGAGAAGAGCCATAAAGTTTTAAATGACCGAATTAAAAGAACTAAAGTTGAATCTTCGGTGCATCATCCAGGCTTCAAGGAGTGGGTTCACAACATTAATTTGAGGCATGTGCTGGCTAACTTTTGTAATAGCCGCATGATGACCTGTTAACCCCTATAACAACACTCAAGTCAACCCATTAAACCTGCTTTGGACAATTTCCTCAATTGATTAAAAGAAAGAAAGAAAGCATAATTTTTCTCAAAATAAGTAATTACTTCTTCTAAAGTTTAATAAATTGGCACAGACATAGGATTGAATTAGCAAGAATGAGGTTTCCAGATTTTATTATGATGAGTTTATTTTCACCTCATCACATTCCCTTTTGTAAAACTTATATTTGAGTACTCAAATTATGGATTAAACTCCACCATGGTTTTTCCCCTAACAGAGTTTCCACGTAAAAATCCTTGTTTTATGGTGTTGTGGATGATTAATTTGTGTGTTTGCATCTTTCTTTGGTTTAATGTTTAAATGGTTTAATTATCAAATTAATAAAGTTCGGATTTGCAAAACACTGATTCACCCCCCCTCTCAATGTTCCCTTGAGTCCAACAATTGGTATCAAAGCATTTGATTCCTTGGAAGAAGTTTAGAAGCTTGAGGTGGATCTTGGAATGTGATGGACTCTATTAGTCTTCAACAACAACTTTTGATGGCACTTGATGACCTTGATCAGTCTAAAGGAGAAGTCCGGGAATTGAAAGAAAATCTGAGGGATGCTGAGAAATTCATTCAGACATTGAAGGATCAAATTGTTAAATATAGGGAAAAGAGGAAAGATCTCTTTGATCAGATTAAGCAGAAAGAAAGAAAAAACATGGATGATGCTCACCTGAATCAAACCTTGAAGGAAATAATTGAAGAATGTGAAAAGCTTGCTAGAAACAATGCTAGCCTAAAGCATGAAATGGAATCTATGGTGATGAAGCTAACTAAGGAAATTGAAGAACGAAAGAAGAATGAGGAGAGTCTTGCCCAGTACTTAAAATAAAGATCCGATGAATGCAAAAGAGAAAATGGATAATTCATTTAGTTAGAAAGTGAATTGCAACAATCCATAAACAATGAAGAATAACTTGAAAAACAACTTATTATTCTCAGGGATGAACTTGCTACTACAAATGAATAAAAGGAGAAGTTTAAGATTAGTTCTGTTAAGCTTGGTGAGCTAACTCAAGGACAAAATAATTCTAAAGATAAGCGAGGACTTGGATATGAGAAAGGAGAAAGTTTTGGATCTGGACAAAGAAATTTCAGGCAAGGAAATCAGATGAACAAAGATGGAAGGTATCTGGTAAGACAACCTAATGCTCAAAAGTTTAATAAATATTGTTTTTCTTGCAATAAATTTGGTCATATGGATGCTCAATGTAGAAGTAAAATGAAATCAAGTAATTCATCATTCTCTGGTCAGTGTTTCAATTGTAAAAAGTTTGGTCATAAATCAATTGAATGCAAAAATGTGTCAAACTACTTTGTCAATAAGAGGAATGTTGAATGTTATACATGCAAAAGAATTGGGCATATTGATAATCAATTCAGATCAAGGAAAAATCAATGGAATGGTTGGTCTAGACAAGGAACTATTATGTGTTACAATTGCAACAAATACAATCACATTGCAAGATTTTGCAGAAACAAAAATATAGGTAAAAGAGGTCTGGTATACAAAGACAAAAATACACAAAAAAATGGTTAAAAAAAAGGAAAAATGATTGATGAAATAAGACATCAAATGAAGAAGACATGGGTAAGAAAGAATGAATTTGATGCTGGAAATGGCTCTGCACGAGAACCTACTTCTGGTAATTCCTCTGAAAATTGATCTTAGGCCATTGGCCTGGGGGAGTTTTTCAAGAAAATCCCATTTCCCTGCCCATAAGATGGTACCGGATCATGAGAAGATTGTTAAAAGTTGTATTAATGATCTACAAAGGCTTTGGAAAACAATCACAAGGAAAATTAAAGAAATCATAAGTCCGCAGAAGAATTTTTCTCTCACTGTCTGAGAAAATAGAGTATCTGAATAAACTAAGGCAAAGTCATTTATTACAAGTGTGTGAACTATAAAAGATAAGTTGTAACCCTCATTTGTCACTTTGCATCAAAGAAGAGGAGGAAAGCGGTTTGCAATAGAATCTTGAAGGAGTAAAGAGAATTCAACGACGAATTTTGAAATTAATCAGGTATTTCAATTGTTTTTGGAATTTCCATATATTTTGGTGTGCGATTGTACAAAAGGGAAAAATGGAACAAATTAAAGGGTTAATCAATTTAGATGAATACAAGAGTGAAAATATTAGAGGCATAATAAATCCGTTGTCACCTGATGAATTGAAATGGGTAAAAGAAGCCAAACACAAGAATTTGGACATTTGGAATGAGTTTCCCTATTTCTAGGATGCAGAACTCATAAAACTCATTTTGAGTAGATTGAATGATGACACTTTGGTTCCGAACAAACCCTACATAATTTTGAAAGAAGTAATTGAAAATCTAACAAGATTATGCAAAGTTGGGGATATACCGAGAAAGAAATCTATCTGGAATAAAGAAGTTGAAACCCTAACCAGAGTTATTGGAGATCAAAGGGCACTGAGTCTCAAATTAATATAGCCTCTAGTACATATAATACATCTATTGACCTCACATGTGCTACAAGGGATCTCATAGAGGATCTTCACAAGAAATGTTTCTAGTTGCAGGCTAAAAAAGAAACTATTATTACATAGTAGAAGTTAGGGATGTGGTCAATCCCAAACTCACAATTGTCTCCAAATCACTTCTTAGTGTTGAAAAGGTTAAGAAGATAAATATGGTACCTTCTACTTTGGAAGAGGGAGAAGAGCTCCCTTTGGAACGTGAAATTCAAAATAGGTAGCTTTTCAAGGCCAAACAAGCATGGGAACAAGGAATATAGGTTTGAGAAGACCAACTGAAGAAGTTGCAGGCGTCAACCACCTTCGGTTGACTTATATTTTATTCTTTTATACATGTTTATCTCTATTTTCAGATTGCTTCTATATATGCAGACATATAGGGTTACATTTTTGCTCCGGTATATGATTCAGGGGGAGTTTTGACAATGAAATAGAACATGTGTATATAGGGACCCTTTGCCATTGATGTCAAAGGGGGAGAGTGGAGCATGTGAAAAAGGAGGAGAGAAAGTAACAAAGGAAATATTTTTGGAGAGTGTTGGAAAACATGTTGCCATCAATGACAAAGGGGGAGATTGTTGAAAGATTGAGGAGATTGTCATTGATGATGCAATATTGACAACATGATCATGGTATGTACATAATGCAAGATGCACTTTTATCTTTGATGTAAATTTTTTTTGGGATCATCCTATCATATTTTAGAGGTATATTGGAAGACATTTGTGTAATTTGAGTTGGTTCAAAAAGTGCAGTAATGTAGAAATTTGACTAAGTGTCAAACCTACCAGTTTAGGGTTATAGAGTGTCAGTTTTTGGGTTCACACCACTCTGTAAATGGAGATATCTCTCTATGATTATAACCTAATATTTTTTATTATTATAATATTCTAAATCTAATATTTCATATTGTTTGGTGAAGTATTTTGGGAGATATGAATGATAGAGTTCCATTTGGTATAATATAGTCATTTTTTGTACAGTGTGTTCGTACGGGAGATTCCAAACTCCTCTGTGGATGAATCTTTTGTGTTGTGATGTTAAAGATAAGATGGAAGATATCAGTTGAGAAAGAATTCTAGATGGAATCATGTGTTTAGGTCCATGTATTGCAAATTTGGTGTACAGATAAAGGTTTGTTGGTTTAGGTCTTATTTGTGGCTGACCTGACATTTTTGATGTTTTGTGAAGAATGAATGTGATTTTGTCTTATGTAAGATCTAATATAGGTCCATATTGATCTATCTTAAGGAAATTTGAATTTAAATTATTGTGAAAATTTTAGATGAAATGTTTTGTGGCTGACAAGTTTAATTTTGTGTGTTACATCCAATTAGGCCAACCTAATTGATGTTACACTTGATGTGGATATATAGTGGATTGATTTAAATTCTTTGAGATGATAAGTGAATAAAGAGAGATAGTGACATGTATGGTGTTCCACCTACATGTGTGTGATGTGAATTTGATCATAGCCGTGTGAATTGCATTGCAAGGTGTGCGGATACAGAGCATAGCAGAGCATTGATCCAAATTGGTGCAAAGTTTGATATTTTACTTCATAGGAGCTATAATCCAACATATTATAGATGCATTTTTATTAGTTCAAATAAGTTGTAATCTTCCCCTTCTTTCTTCTATCTTATTCTCTGTGGGAAGTGAGTCCACTAGATAGTGAGTCCACCTGCAGTGAGCACTTCTATAATATAGTATATCCTGATATAATATATTGTGAGCTAACCCTCACTATGGTTTTTACCATTTTGGGTTTTCCACATAAAAATCTTGGTGTTCATGTGTTATGTGATTTTGTGGATGTTTCATGCTTTCTTTGTTTAAATCAGTTGAATGCACGTTAGTAATTGGATGATTAGTGTTTGAATGTTTTAATAGAATAATGATTCACCCCCCCTCTCAATATTCTGGGTGTTCAACAAGATGAAGACGAAAGATTTGAAGACATTCCTTTGATTTCAATTGATTATGACCATATTTCAGGATTGATTAAAAAAGGTACATGTATATATATATTTGAATGTGCAAAGTTTGTACCTTTCTCGATTTATAAATTATAATATTTGTTAATTTAGATTTTTTTTTTCTTTCTATAATTAAAGATTGGTTCTATTTTTTAAAAATTGAACATTGTATATATGTGTACAGGAGCTATTTTCTGTGGTCATAGTAGAGGATAGAAACATATAAGGTGTTAGTTATTATTTATTACATTGCATAGAGGAGAGGATGAATTTAACAAAATTAGAAACAAGTGATGGAATGCTATTTCCCATATGTTTGAAATTTTAGTGCAAGAGACATATCTCAAACAAGTCAAAATTGTTCAAAATGGTATTCATTTTATTGATTACCATCTTGAAAACATGGTGTTACAATATAGCCACCAAGTAATTTGTATTGGCCTATCTCTTCATCAAGTTCCACGTGCATGTGGATGCCATACATAGAGACTAGATAAACATGATCATTAGAGAATATTACAAGTTATTGAAGATCGAGCTAAACCAATCGGTGTGGTACATGAATGAGCGAGTTGTTTGGGAATGAATATTTTGCTTAGTTGAACATTGGTCAGCAATTCTAATCTTGGTCATGTAATCAAGTATTTTCAAAGTTAATTTACATTTATACAATTAAGAACAAAAAGTGTGCGCCTTAGAGATATAAAATTTGGATGTGATATGTGATTTTTCTTGTTTCATTCAAACATGCTCGAATGTTATTAAATTTAAATAATATATTTTATTTTAGTTAAAATATATTTCTACCTAGATTGTACCTATTACATTAACATTACATGTCACATGTCATGTATGATAAATTATATCTTTTATCCTCGTGTGTCATGATCTAGTCATATTAATACATTCATAGAGCTATACATTTAGATGATGTTATGTTATATCACTTGATTAGTATATTTTATATTAGAATGATCAATTGGTAGAGCTTCATGGAATGGTTCTAGATGCATCTTATTTTCTTTATCCATGTGCATCCCATGACACATGATTTCATAAAGAACTTATAATGATAATTATATTAGAATTGATTAGAATGATAAACCACAACTTATAGTGATGTTATATTAAACATCTCAAATTACTTCATAAAGTTTATATTGATGTTATAAATTGAAATTAGCATGATTATATATATATTTAACTTCACATCTTGTTTTCTAAATTGTATTTAAATTTAACATGAGTTTAGTTTTTGTTGTTAAATTTGTATATATTTTTTTATATACTAGTCCTAGTGCACATGTATGATGATAGTTATGGGCTTAAAGCCATGCTCTCATGATTTATTTTTTAATCCTAATTCATCTAAGACTACTTTAATAACATGGCTTTGAGAGGAATCATAATTCATATGATTCAATGTACTTACATGGACAAATTGCCATGCTAGATCATGACTTATTTTTCAATCGTAATTCATCTTTAATTCTAGAATAATATTGCCAAGAGGTTCACCATAATTCACAACATGGTTTTAATATAATATATTTAAACAATATTAATTTACCTCTCATTCCTTAAAGTTAATTACCAAAATTAACTATAATATCTTTAAATAATATTAATTACCATCATTTAATCAACAAATTTACCTCTCATGCCTTAAAAATTAATATCTTTAAACAACCTAAGGATTTTGATATCATGAACATCAATCACAAAGAAACCAAAATTAAGATATATCATAAGTTTATATTTTTTATGTACATGCACTAGGACTTTTTATTATAAACATATTAAATCATGAAAAAATTCTTAGAGAAATGCAAATTGGTTCTAAATTACTCCACATTAGTAACATATTGATTGAAATTGAATCAATATCTAGGAGACTATAGGATTTGGTGTTGAAAAAATCAAATATGGATAGAGGAACTCACAATGACTAATGAAAAGATCATCAATGTTTAATTATCATGAAAAAATTCTTGGATCTAAATCCAAATTGGTTCTAAATTACTCCACATAAATAGTAACATATTTGAAATTGATTCTACTGACCACAAGGAACTTACAAATTGAATGAAAATATACACACACCATGCAAACTAAATCATATATATTTAACAAAAAATCATACTACATGTCATAATATATAAACATAAATATGTAAACATATAAATTATGTGGAAATAAACACAAATATCATCTATGATATATATATATATACATATATATATATGTATATATGTATATGTATATGTATATATATATATATATGTATATGTATATGTATATGTATATATATATATATATATATATATATATATATATATATATATATAAACAAAACATGTGCACATACATCAATGGATCTAAAGTTCATAAATATAAACTCAAATGTCTACAATAAATATAAACACATGTCTAGAGTAGATAAGAAATATAAGTTCATAAACATAAAATGTCCACATGTGCACATATACGATCTCTCTAGATCTCAAACATAATAGACATTCATGTTCTAGTTGAAATATCTAAATAAAATAATACACATATAAACTAGCGCCTCAGCTAGTCTTCGGGTCATCATGTCAGATCCTAGTCGAGCGATCATCCGAGAATGAATCCTGCTCCGATAAATGTGTTGAGCCCTACATATATACATATGAAAAAGTGTAATTAAATTAAAAATTATATTAAATATATACACACATGGACAAGTGAACATGTACATATATGTACATTAACTTATATGAAAATTAAAGTTCACCTATCCATTGACATGGTTAGCCAAATAACATGTGCGTACACGCTTTGTCCTCAAACTAGGAGTAACATGTGCTACCTCCACCTATACACATATGCATGAATACATAAAAAAGAAACTTAATTTTGAGTTATATAGTTTATTAAAATAATGTGTTGTATGGTTTCAATTAAGTTACATACTACATGTATTTATTTAGAACTTAAGAAAATTAAAGATTATATGTACATATATACCTGAATCGCCTCTACATCCTGAGTGTCAGCTTCTGTAATCATATAATCCAATGACTCCTCTATAGTATTACCCTAGACTAACTCTACCAATGATGTGTGTAGCAAAAAATGCAAGTGAGATGACATCGACCTTGAAGAGATATTCTCCATGAAACCTCCTCTCATAGCCTACTCGAGTATACCAGTAGATGTTTGAGCGTTCGTGTAGTAGCTTGATATGACTGGGCACCTATAGCAACAAATGACTAGGCACTTGTAGAAACGTATGACTGAGTACCTATAGTAGCAGATGATTGGGCACTTGTAGCCGTAGATGATTAGGTACCTATAGTAGCAGATGATTGGGTACCTGTAGAAACATAATCATCAATAGGTGGATGCGCATGTGCTGAAGTGGTGGAATGGTCGATATGTGGCTCATGCGCCCCACAAGATGATCTAGATTTAGGATTGATATAAGAATGTTGGGATTGAGCTAATGGAGTTTTCAAATCTCCATAACAATAAGCTGCAAATGAACTAAATTCTTCTAAGGGGATCCCCAACTGTAATGAGATCACACCAAATCTCTCATTTGGTCATCAGACAATCTATAACATGTATCCCTTAAAATTTTGCCACCACGTGCAATGTGGTCTATATTATTTTACTATTGGATGTCTATCATAACATATACATCTGAATCAACATGTGACAGTCTACGTGGATGTCTCATCAAGTATCAACCCATGTGATCTACATATATTTGTTGAGCCTGGACTATAATATCAACAATACTATCAATTGCTTCCCGTTGGGAAGAAATTACAACTTGATCTCCAATAGGGCTAATGGATGGAGCAATGAACAAAATAATCTACCCAAACAAGGCCCTATAATCTAGGGACTATCAATCTGCATGATGGTAAGCATCCCTGTCACAGACCCTACCATGCCCCTACCTCAAATGAGGTGGTAATGAAAGCTTCAAAAGAGCATGTGATATAAACTCCAAGTGGAACTTGAATGAAGAAATTTGAAATTCTAATCACCACCAAAAAATAAATTTTCCTCGTATTAACAACATAGTGTAAGAAATCAATGTCAAAGCATCAAATCTTAAACACACGAATTATGATTGATCACAAAGAGGAAATATGTGCATACATTAATTATTAATTTAAAAGACAATAATTATTATATGATCAATTAATTCACATGATTTTCCCCATTCAATATAATCATTCATAGATGATTTTGCATCACCTTCTCCTAATTAGTGTATGAGAAAGGTGGCACAAATAAAAATCCACATAAATTACCATTATAATACCAAATGATTTCATTCACTTGTCTCATTCTTTGCTAAAGCCAAATCCCTATTCAAGCCCCCCCTTTCCAATTGAAATTTCACAAAATTGGTAGAATACTTTCCCCTTATAATATTATTTTACCACTAAAAAGGAGGATGGACATAAAAAGAAAGGTAGAATCAGATTCTTCAAAAATATTACTACAAGATCATGCTTCAATAGAAATTATTTTAGCAATAGGATGGCTAATTTTTTTTGTAAAATTTTGAGGGATACCATGTGGAGCCCATAGAGAAATTTATCCAAAATTACTTCAAATATTTTAACACAATCTTTGAGATAAAATTTAAGGTCATACTTTAACTCATCACTCAATTTTCTACAATTTCTTCATAATGTATTGATCTTTTTAGTGAAAAATAGCTAGCTTATCAAGAGATGTTAGCTAATTTCATAAAGGGAAGGGATAACCTTCCTCAATTAACATCATCATTTATGTACTTAATTTATGCATCACCTTCAAAAGTTTCCATATCCATGAATATAGTCTTTTCTCCTTCATTCTCATAAGTGTCTTGGTCATCATCATCAGATGAGTAACATTCCTCATTGATAACGAAACTCTTTTGATTTTATGAAATTTTTTCCATTTTGAAAATGAATTCTTCCCATAATTGCTAGAATCTTTATATGGAAACTTATCCATGAAATCTCCTACTTCACCATAGTTAAATTTTTTGAAAGGAAACTTACCTTTAAACATTTCAAAACCCCTCTGTAACTTTTTGACAAAGTTTTTTTCCTCTATATTTGATCCATAATCTAAATTTGGACCATCTTGATTCTTAGAAACTTGAATACAACCTATTTCCTTACAAATTTTTCATTATAAATTCTTATATCATAGGCAGTCAAAATTCCATGTAACTCATCCATAGTTAGAGTATTGAATTCTTTAGCTTCTTCAACAACACACAATTTTGCATCAAAATTTTAAGGAAGGGATTTGAGTACCTTTTTCACAATCATACCTTATTTCATCTCTTCACCAAGACCTTTGATAGAGTTGAAAAACTCATCAACTTATAGTAGGAATGTATAATGTTTTCCTCTTCATTTTCAAAATTTCAAATTGACCTCGGTACCTATCTGAATTTTTTCTTGTTTGACCTTGTCATCACCTTCATAGATATTGTGTAACTTAACCCATACTTCCTTTTTTGTCCTTCAATGCATAATTTTCACAAACATAGAGTTAGATAAACCACATAAAATAATATTCTTGCCTTGGCATTATTCTCACAAGCCTTGTTTCCAATCCGATCTCTTGGGGGACTATCAAGGCTTTCATATCTATCCAAAACTAATTTCCAAACCTCAAATCTTAGAGCCATCAAATATGCTTCCATCTTCACAATCCAAAAAGAATAATTGGATCCATCAAATAGTGGTGCCTTCTTTAAAGACAAACCTTCTTGATCCGCTGAGTGTGCCATCTTGAATCTACCTCAAGATGTTAAGCTTTATCAAAGTAAATTAGCTTTGATACCAATTGAAGGGCACACAATATACTAAGAGGTGAATCAGTATATGCCAAAACTCTTTAATTCAAAATTAATTTCCATTAGTAACTTCTCCAAGAATGAACCTCAAAAAATTAAAACAACAAGTATTAACATTTTTATCCATTAAGAAACACATATGCACATATCCACACAAGAACACCAAATATATGTAAAAACCGAAAATGGGAAAAACCATGGTGAGAAGAGCTGCTTGGAGCTATGTCCAAATCCATCCTCACAAAATAATGAATCGCTTACAATTATGAAGTAGGCACCAACCCCCAATTGCATATGTAGGCACCAACCTACTGGAGACACCAATCCCCAATACAAGGATTGGAGCACCAACTCAATAGGTAAGACACCAATCCTACCAGATTATAGAGATATAATTTGTGGAATTTCAAGATTGATAACAAAACTTGTATACACCTAAAATCGGTCAGGATAATCGATTAATTAAATACAAGGTATTTAATTAATAAAACCTCTTAATTTGTCTACTTATAAATAAATTGAAAAATTTATTTATATAGTTCACTTTCTTGAATCCTTTCTAAAATTATTTTTCTTCATGATTTAATTAAATAAACAAATCTAACTAGTTTGTTTTATTTGATTAATTCGCTCTCATTAAAATTTTAATTTCTAAATTCAATTTTATCACATTTCTACATAACTCTTTAACCTCCTTCCACCTCATCAAGTGTCTCATGAATTTAATAACTCTAATTTTTAAATGGAATTATCCTCAACAAATTTGAAACAAACTTTGGACACTTGGCTTCTCCACCTCTTTTATTCTCAACACTAGGCAAAGTGTTCTATTAAAGGGAACACTCTCCATGATTCCCTCTAACTTCTTCATTCTCCACCGTTCATCTTTCCAGCTGAAATCTTGACCATCAAATCTTGCCACATCACAATATGCCTTGGAATTCTTATAAATACAACATCATTCTCCAACATTTCAAATCCCATCTTTGAGTAAACTTACTCTGCATAAATAATCTTTGAGCATTCAACATAGTAGAAGCATATTAATTTAGAATCATGGTTTAGTTTAGTAGATGCACTTCAATTATCATAATAGTTTTGTTTACAATAGTTATATCACAACATTTGCATCATAGCATAATCTTCATTTTTATCACAACAACATCTTTATCATAGCATCATGGTATCAATCATATAGTTTATCAAATCATGTAGGAACTAGGATTATTGCATTTTACAACATCCATTCTCTAGGTTGTCATTCTAAAAAGTCATAGTGCAAGCAAAATATGAGAGCCATTATGATTAAGGGAATCCTTAAAGATAGGAAATAACGGAACGGTTTTAAGGAATAGTTTTATGAATTTATTTTTTATTTCGATTTCCCTAATATAATACATTTCATTGATTGTGTGGTTTTGTTATTCATTTACTTACATTACACCCACCCACCACGCGATACATTCTGGCGCCCAATCGTGGGGCCCGAGCCCTCATTTTTATTGATGTTTTCTAGAAAGTGTGTTTGCCTATTTTGATGCGAATTTTTTTAGCACAATTGTGAGTTCTTTCGACACATCCAAAACATCTTTAAGCACATATGGTCCTTGTTACAACTCATCAAGTCTATTTTTTAGTGCATCTAGCTTATGTTTTGTCACATACAAGGTGTTTTCTAGCATTTTCACTCTATATTTTAGCGCATTTAGTAGTTTCTCTAGCACATCTAGTAGTTATTTTAGCACATAGGAGTAATCTTCTAGCGCATATGGTTTTCTTTGCAAATTTCTCAAATTCTGGAAGCTAATTAACATCTCTATGTTTTGCAGGTATTTTAAACACTGTCAAAGACTTTGCTGAAACTATAAGAACGTTGTCAAAGAAAAATAATCTAAAACTACTAAGGGTTGTTTTTGCAGGGGTTGGATTTATTGTCATTTCTTTTGATTAAATTAGGAACCTAGTTTAATTAAGAGGTAAATGAACACCATGTCTATTGTGCTTGTAGAGTGGTAGGCATATGCTCTCCCCTTAATTGGGTAATAAAAAAGCTAGACCCATTATTTACATTTTTTTTTATCCTTAGAGGGTCTGCCTGGTGGGAAAAAAAGCACCCCAGGGAATGACCCAAATCGGGAATAGGCTAAAGCCAAGCAACTTCCACCCGGTATATAAGTGTGGATACTTGAGGAAAGTTCAAGTATCATGAGGTTTATTCTGACAAGAAGGGAAACAATGGTCTCTTGCCATATGGATAACCCCTCATGAACGAAATGCCCATACTAAAACCTTCTTGTTATAGTCAGCCAAAATCCCATTCTATTTGTTGGTGCAAGAGGTCTAACCTCTAAAGCCATCCCATATTCTTGTGGCTTTTAGTAGAGATGAAAATTTCATCATGGGAGAGTCATGAGAACTGAAGCTTGGCTGACCCGAGAAGTGTGTGCCAAGAAAGGGGGAGCCAATGTGATCAAGATTCTAATCATTTGCTAAAAGTAAGCATAGTTGTAGTAAAATCCAAGTGGGAATCTATTGAATATTGTCCTAAACAACCTTAAGAATTTTACTTTTTTGATGTGTCTTACATGTGTTTTAAAATAAAATTCAAACAAACATCACACAGAAATGTACAAACATTGATTTAGAAGAACATCCATTCAAACAATCAATTCCCTGCCAGAAAAACAAGAAAAATTAATCAAACTATTAGAAAACAGTGGAATTCCCCAGTTTAGCACATCCATTGATTGTTCTGATGCATACAACCCATATTTTAGTGCATCCATTGACTGTTTCAGTGCATACCTTCCATATTTTAGTGCATCCATTGACTGTTTTGGCACATACATCCCATATTTTAGTGCATCTGTTCCATTTTGCAATGCATACATCCCATATTTTAGCGCATCCCTTGACTATTTTGGCACATACCAACCATCTTTTAGCACATCTAGGCCATTCTTTAGCGCATCTGTGCACTGTTTTATAACTAGAGAGCTAAATTTGAGTTTTTATTTGGCAATAGACACCAGATTCAAAGATTTTTTCTTCACCAACATTTATCCCTTATTCCAACATTACAGTTAACTTGGAAACACTAGCATTTACAAGTGAAAATCTTTTACCTAAGATTTGATCAATCATCTAAAAGTTCCTCACCATCACACCTCTTTGATTAGTAGCTGAGTTTCACCATCAAGATTCATCATCCTTTATCAGGATTCATCATCCTTCCTCTTGAAACAAAATTTGTATAATCATATTTAACTTATTCCTTTTGGTACTCCCAAACAATGATCAAAATCTTAGTAAATCTTCATCACTTGTATGCTCGTTCAAACAAGATCACAAAAGAAAAAACTCAAACAAAAGGAAATTGAAACTCAAAACACCATGGCTGAAATTGAAGAAAATCCATTTCATAGACTCCACACACCTGAAGGTGGGTAAATAACTAAGGAATAAATCCAAACTGCACAACAAGATCCTAACTTACATAAATTCATGGAGAAAATTTTGGAAAAATATGGAGAAAAATACCTTTTAATGTTGGCTAAACAAGGTGTCACCTTACTTGATGAATTTGATGTTAATCAACTAAAACGAGCACCCAAAAGGACTGAAACTAATCCACCAAAAATAGATCTAGTGGCTGCCTTAACCAATCAAATGCAAAATCTGCAACAACTTCTTGACATGCAAAGAGGAACCACAAAAAGATACTTGATACAAGACATCTGCCCATATCCTTTTGATCCAACTGTCAGCATGATACCCTTCCCTAAGCATTGCAAATTCCCAAAGTATGATAAATACAATGGTAAAATAGATCCTATAGATCATGTAAGGGAATTTTGAACCACGAGCCTTGAATTTGCACACAAAGAGACCTACTTGATGAGATTGTTTCCACACAGCCTAGGTGGAAAATGCATGGAATGGTTCTCCAAACTTGCACTAGGAATAATATCCTTTGAAGATTTGGTTAACACATTCATCACCCAATACCCCTACAACATCCAACATGAGATAACCATGAAAGACTTTTGAAATACAAAATAGAAAAAGGCTGAATCATTCCTCATATTTTTGCAAAGATGGAGAATATTTTTTACAAGATATTCTCATCCCATACCTAAAAAGGAAAAGATGGAAATCTTCATTGACAATTTAAATGATGAGATGAGCTATAGAATTGAACTGCAATGTCCACCTACCTTTGATAAAATGATTTTAAATGGAATCAAAATCGAAGAAGCTTTGGTCAAGAGAGGAGTCTTGAAAATTTATAATGAAAATAACTCAACACATTCCTCTAATAATTACAATAACAATGATAGACCAAATTTTTGGCAAAGAAACAAGAATACTAGTCATAATGATGTTTCAGCTGAAACACAAAATGCAAAACCATTGTTTAACTTGACAACCACTGCCACCAAGACCAATCAAAACAATAATCAAACCAACAATCAAATCAATAACCAAAACACCAATCAAAACAAAAATCCAAACAATGATGAATCTAAACCATTCCCATTTCAAAAATCCTCAAATCGAAGAAGGTTCACACCTTTGGGATAGTCACTCGAATCAACATTAAAGGAAATTCTTGCAGCCAAGGTTATAATATTACCGAAAGATAGAGATTGGGAACCAAGAGTAAAACCTTCATGGTGGAATGATGCACACTATTGTGACTTTCACAGAAACAAAGGACACAAGACAAATGATTGCATGCAACTCAAACATTTGGTACAAGATTTGATTGATAGAAAATAAATATTTGTGGAAGGACCCCAAACAAATGTTGATCATGGAGTTTTTAAGAATCCTTTACCAAACTACAAAAAGGGGGGAGTTCTCTTCATGAAACACCAAAGGGAAAAATGTGAACTATGTTTATGATTCCACCATTCACCATATTGAAGTAGTTGAAGATCAAACCAAGGATATCAAAATCAAGGACCAAAAAGACACTATTGTAGTTGAGAATCAAGTTAATGACATCACAATTGAGTATGAAAAAAGAACTATTATAGCTAAAACTCATCTTCATGACATTAACACCAAATCAAATCAAATCAATGACATCATACCAATCAATTTGATCACAAACTTTGATGCAAATGATAATCAGATTAATTTCATTAAAATCAAAGAAAAACAAGACCATCGACCAATCAATGTAACCACAAGGGGGCAGGCCAAAGTGATATTGAAAGGAGCTACATATAAGGTAGCTGCTGCCCCTGCAACTCAATACAATATAGTTAATCAATTGCAAAAAATCCCAGCTCAAATATCAATATTGGAACTGCTGAAAATTTCTCCAGCTCACAAAGAAATTCTAGAACAAGCTCTAGTAGCCACCACAGTACCAAATAATTTGGAAGTTTTCTAGTTCCAACCTATGGTGGGACACTTAACCACCCCTCATTCTCTAAACATGATGATGTATCACTTACCCATCTAGACAATTTTTCCCTCCACATTGAGGTTCTAATTCACAAACACTGGGTCAAACATGTTCTGATAGATGAAGGAGATGGTTTAAATATTTGTACTTTAAAACTTGTCTGTGCACTTGGATATTTTGAAAATGCCATTGATGCTAGAAGAAAGATCACTATAAAGGCCTATGATGACAAAGAGAGATCCTCCCATGGATTGATTGTGTTACCCATTCAAGTGGGGCCCATTGTGAATGATATAATCTTTCAGGGATTGGACAAAGAGTTAACATACAACATACTCTTGGGATGTCCTTGGATTCATGAAATGTAAGCAGTACCTTCAATGTATCACCAATGCTTGAAATTTTCTTTCAATGGATAGGAAATCACCATTTCAGTTGATTCCAACAATCCTCAATATTGTAATACAATCAAAACAGCCCAAGATTATTTTGTGCCACATAATGGAGAGGCTCACACTCCTAGTTCATCAAATAGTGAAAGACAACTAAATTTTGTGTCAAAGTGGGTTGAGAAAAAGGATTAGTCAAAGAATAAGAGTATCAATGGATCTAGTTCATCAGGTAATGAAAGTCAATCAAATTCTTTGTCCAATCAACTTGAGGAAAAACTTCAATCAAAAGATAAAGGAACTGGTGGCTCTACTCCATCAAATTAGTTTGAGAAGAAGATCCAGTTAAACAAAAAAGGCATGGGGGAATATTCATTTGAGCAATCATTGTGTCTTTCACAATTAATACCTTCACCAAAATCATATGGGAAACCATCAAAATCAAGACAAAAATATACACAACCAATCACACTCTTTGATGGTAGATTTAGAAAAGAAAGTACTCAAGCTAATGAATCTGAGGATAAGGAAATTTTAAATTGGTTGTACAAAGATGAAGAACAATCACAAGCATCAACTTCCAATATCCAAACAAAACAATATGGTAAATGGAAAACAATCTTAGAGAAGACGAGGTATGAAGGACAAGGACCTATCGACAAAAGAAAAGAAGGCATCGTAGAACTGATCCACCCTCTCACACTCCATGAAAAAGACAAGATAGGGCTAGGCTATAAAGAAGAAACAAAGGAAGATATAAAAGAGAAGGTTTTTGAGAAAATCCTCCAATTGTGAGATAGTTCAGAAACTAATTCAAATGAGTATGAGTGGGATTCACTATCTAAGGAATATTGTCAAGATAAGGAAGTTGATGTAATACATAGGTATACCCCCATATGGATGGAGGGACAAGGCTCGGGGTCTAGACCTCTTGAATTTGGATCACAACGTATCAATGGCTCAAGTGAGGATGAACAAACATTGAGTGAGATATACGATTTGGAGGAGAGTAACATCATAGACCTCAACAAAACCTTGACGATGTTTTTGTCCTGACACTTACCGCCTTTGAATCAAACCAATCTAATGAATCTTTACCATTAGTACATCCTGAACTCATTGACTGGGAGAAAACTGAGCCTCTCGATGTCCCTATCTTTGCAAATGATGATGCCATTTTTAACTTCCTTTGCTCTAGTAATCCTGAAACATGTTCCACCATCAAATCTCATAATGGAGCTTCAATCCAGGAGAGTGCCAAATCTCCCAGCTACAAAATAAAAAATATGAAAAAATGATCTAATGGTGAAAACTATTTAATGGCATAATTAGATCAAGAAAAGTAAAAATAAAGAGCGCATCTAATAGTGGAAACCTCTCAGAGGCACCGAAAGATGAGATATTTGACACTCTTCCCAAACCCTATCATGAAAGATCATCCATGTTTATTGAACCTACACAATCCATAAATGTTGGTACGACAGAAGCAATAAAGACCCTACATCTAGCAACATCCTTGACAAATCAGGAAAATCCAAGCTTTGTCAAATTCTTTGAAGAGAGACAAGTTAACTTTGCTTGGTACTACATTGATATGCTAGGTATAGATATAGACTTGATAATGCATCACTTATCTCTACCACCTGGGGTGAAACCCGTTAAACAAAAATTTAGGAAAATGCATCCAAATATCATCTTGTTGGTAAAAGAAGAATTGAAGAAATTGTTAGATGTCAGATTCATTCAATCAATTGATTATGCTGAGTGGATTTCTAACATTGTACCAGTTTCTAAACCAGTTGGCAACATCAAGATATGTACTGATTTTAGAGATCTCAACAAAGCATGTCCAAAGTATGATTTTCCTTCACCCAACATTGATATCATTGTGGACTTGACAACATAACATGCCATGTTATCACTCATGGATGGATTCTCAGGATACAATAAGATAAAAATAACACCAAAATATCAAGAGAAAACAACGTTCACATGTCCATGGGGTACCTTATGCTAGAATGTCATGCATTTTGGTTTGAAAAATGCAGGAGCAACATATCAGCAAGCAATGACCACCATTTTCCATGACATGATGCATACCTTTATGGAGGATTATGTAGATGACTTATTGGCTAAATCATTCACTAGAGAGGGACACCTAGAAATCTTAGACAAAATATTCACTCAACTGGAAAAATTCAATGTAAGATTAAACCCAAAGAAGTGTGTGTTTGGCGTGACAACAACAAAATTATTGGGGTACATAGTGTCAGAAAAAGGCATTGAAGAGGATCCTGCCAAAATCAAAGCTATTATGGAAATTCCACCACCAAAGAACATTAGCCAATTGAGATCTCTATAGGGACATTTCCAATATATCAGGAGGTTCATTGCACAACTGGTAGATAAAACTCATCCATTTAATCACTTGTTGTATAAAAATGTTTCCTTCAAGTGGGATGAAAAGTGTGAAGCACCTTTCAATCAACTAAAGCAATATCTAATGTCTCCTCCCATACTGGTGCCACCTATGAAAGGAAAACCATTATTACTCTACATAGCAACAACTGAAGTATCTTTAAGCACTCTATTAGCATAGGAAGATTCTACGAGAAAAGAAAGGGCTATTTATTATATTAGGAGAACATTGGACGACTATGAAATCAACTACACCTTCATTGAAAAATCTTGTCTGGCGGTAGTATTTGCTACTCAACAGCTGCAACATTACATGTTAACTCATACAGTCAAACTCATAGCTATGATTTATCCATTAAAGTACTTACTCAGTAAAGCTGCCCTAACAGAAGACAAGCTAAGTGGGTGATGATTTTGAGTGAGTTTGACATCTGATATGTAGACCGAAGAGCCATCAAGTGTTAGGGGTGATCCCACAATAGTGGTTTACAATTTTTGGCCAAACTGGACAATGAAATTATTATTTTTAACTAAATCTTCACATTCGGGAACCTATAGCGGTTAAACCATGAGGAATTTGAAGATGATGCAAACTAGAGTCTCATCACATTTTGTTTGCAGATTCTAAAAATATTTTTTTCAAAATTTTTGGAATCAAATTGCACTTCTTTTTCCATCTCCCACGAAAAATGGTTTTTTTCATAAAACAACATTTTTAAAAAGTGATGCACACCATATAATGCATAATTTTTTTTCCATGAAGGATAAAATTCCAATTCTTTAGAATTTAGATTTGTAACTCTGATATCTAGTGCTTCCACTTGATTAGATAGTTTTTTATTGAATATTTTTTCTTTAATCAAGTTTCAAAGTCAAACCAATTACAATTCAGACATAGTGCGACCATGTAAAGCGTAATGTTTTTTGTATACATTGAAATTCATTTTTTTTTTATTGGATCAAGGACTTCAATATCTGGTGCACTCATATTTTTCTATTTTTTTGTTTTGATAATCTGCTATTTTTCATCATGTGGAGAACAAACACCTTCATTTTTGATGAAAAACCTATGTTTAATAAAACTAAAAAACAAATACATAATAAAACCAAAACATATTAAAATTATATTCATTGGATAGCTCATTCTGAGGACTACCATAATCATTTCAAATAAATTTTAAATGAATTCATTTGATCCCCCAAAAGGTAAATCAAAAGTGATTTTTTATCAGCATTTTGATAGGTGTAAAGGAGACTCATTTATAGGTATGGTTTAAAACTAGTGAGGTTCTATCCAAGGGGGTTTTATATAAGGTGGTTTGATCAAATCCTCTTCAATTGGAATCCTTAAAATGGAACTTTTTAAGGCTTAAATCATTATATTTTCTAAAAAGATGTGATTTCAGCAAAAATTAGTTCCTCTCAAAAAGTGTAAACCAATTTTGTGGGATCACCCTTAGGTGATAGTCAATTAGTTAGTCAAAGGACCACTACAAGATGATCATCCAATGATCATTGATTTTCTTGATGCAGATGTTCTTACCATATCATCACAACAATGGATTTTATATTTTGATGGGTCTTACATGCAACACGGGTTAGGCGCTGGAATCCTGTTTGTCACACCTCAAGGACATACCATCCCAAAATATTATAGGCTCATGTTTCCTTGCATGAATAACATGACTAAGTATGAAGCACTCATCATTGGGATCAAGGTGGTAGTCGAATGGAGGATCACAGAGTTGCAAGTCTATGGAGATTCACAAATAGTCATAAATCAGGTGAACGATGATTATCAGACAAAGGATGACAAGTTAATGCCATATAAGAAAATGGTGGATGATTTCAAAAATTATTTTGTTGATATCAAATTTGAGTAGATTCTAAGAGCAGATAACAAAGCTACTGATGCAATGGAAACAACCGCTTCTCTTCTATAGATACCTGAAAAACAAAGCTGTTATGAGTTCATGGTGGAACAAATGCTTAACCCTATCTATGACAACCCCAAATCTCAAGTCATTTTCCATCTATTTGATGTTGAGTCCTTGATTTATGGGAAGATATATACTTATTTAAGAGATAATACCCTTCTACCCGATCTATCCCGAAACTAGAAACGTAACTTTATTAGCCAAGCTGCCCGACACACCCTAATGGTGGATGTACTCTGCCAAGGAGGTCTTGATGGAACTCTCCTTCATTTTCTTGAATGTAATGAATCCAAAACAACCTTACATGAAGTTTATAATGGTATTTATGGAACTCATTCAAGTGGACTAACTATCGCTAATTAGAAACTCCTACATTTGGGGTATTACTAGCTGAATATGGAAAAAGGAGTCTTTTCAATTTGTCAAGAAGTGCCAAAAATGTCAAATCCATGGAAACCTAATACACGCACCAACTCAAGAGTTACAACCATTTGTGTTTACATGGCCTTTCTGTCAGTGGGGACTAGATCTTGTAGGTAAAATTCATCCACCTTCATCGAATGGACATAAATTCATCATCACAACTAGGGAGTACTTTACAAAGTGGATTGAAGTTGTACCCCTAAGCACAATCACTAGAAAATAGGTCGCATCCTTCATCCTAAATTACATCATCTGTCGGTATGGAATTCCTTAGTCCATTGTCACCAAGAAACAAGACATCCAAGAGATTTGTAAAAGATTTCATATCTAGCATCGATTTTCTACACCTTATTACCCTCAAGGAAATGGCCAAGCAGAGGCCTCAAACAAAACCATTGTGAAAATATTAAAGAAAATCGTCAACAATGTTGGATGTGACTGACATGCTCAATTACATCCTACTTTATGGGCATATCGAACCAACATCCACACACCGACACGAGCCACACCATATGCTGTCATCTATTTATCAAAGGCCATTTTACCTATTGAGGTTGAGCTACCATCACTCTGTGTGTCATTGAAGGGGATCATCTCAGATGAAGATTATCGGGTGTCTAGGCTACAAGAGTTGGAACTATTGAATGAATGTCATTAGCAAGTTGTGGATCACCTAAAATGCTATCAATAAAGGATGTCCAAAAGTTATAATCACAGAGTTAAACCAATAACATTTCAAGTTGGTTACTTGGTCTTAAAAGAAAATCCTCCTAATCATTAGGGTAGAGAGAAGGGGAAATTTGAACAAAAATAGCTAGGTCCCTTTGTCATTGTGTCAGTCTTAAGATCTAGAGCATATCAAATATCTACACCTGAAGGGGATTTATTTGATGAGCCCATCAACAATCTTCATTTGAAGAATTTCTATATCTAAATCATCCAAGTGCACGTTAAAGTCCTAAAAAAATACAAAAAAAATTAGAAAATGTCTTGAAAAAATGGTTACCTTGATGAAAACCTAGCAAACAGGTGTCTTGGTGACAACAAAAAATAAAAATAAAAAAAGATCAAAAATATAAAAAAATCAGAAAAAGAAAAAGATACAAAAAAAGTGAAAAATTGAAAAAAGTTAAAAAAATCGTAAAATCTGAAAAAGTGCAATTAAAAAAAATAGTGAAAAACCTGGCAACGGGCACTATTTATGATAGCTTAGATTTTCCATCTATTTGAGCATGTGTTGACCTTTCAATTTTTCCATCATTCTGCTTGTCATCGAGGAACCTCATATACATATCTTGGCATTGTGGTCGTGTCTCACCCTGGATTGGGCGGAAAATCCCGAACTCACTGGGGGCAATAAAATTTGAACTTAAACCAACAGACAAACAATAGTACGACATCATCACAAACACAAAGATCAAAGCGAAACACAACAATGAACATCAATCATCACATTTCCAAGCAACATCAACCATCCACATCAAACAACTAAAATTAATCAACTCAAAGGAAATCTAAATGGATGATGTTTTTTTGAATCATGGCTTTATCATATTAGCATGAATGTTAACTAGTTGAAATTTTTTTTTGATATCATTTCTTTGGAGTACCTCAATGATGTCCTGAACTAGATGAACTAGGAAGGAGAATGATATTTTCTTTTTCTGTTGTCTGTGAGTTGATCATTACTACTATGCAAATTGTCGCAGGACATGCTCTACAAAGTATCATTGATGGCATTTTGAATTTGCATAGGAAAATGATTAACTCTTGTCTATTTACATGAGTAATGCCCAGGTCATCTTCGATCAATTATGCCTAGATTATTGTGTTAGCTTGCAATATCAAAAATCATGAAAGTAGCACTCAGGTCCTCATGGTATAACTATACCATCGATTTTTGTAATCACTTTCAACATTTAAAAAAGGCTCAATGATGATAAAAATCATGAAAAATTGAATTCTACGATGGAAACCTTGCATATATAGATTTGCAAGGTAGATTAGATTGCATCCATATTAGTTTTGAATCTATATTTCGAGATTTTTCAAGGCTGGAACAATTTTTAAATGATGTTATCTCTATCATTAAAAGGATTGAGTATACTTGACATTAAAAAAAACATATCATTCTCATGTAGCTGCATAATCATTTACATATCATACATCCATCCATACATTACATCTTATTTTCATTACACAACCTCATGACATCGACCTCTATAATACTCAGCCTCTCTAGTAATCTGGGTGACCTCTTGAATCATGTCTCCTGTGGTGGTCCCCTCGGCCACTCTCTATACCCTATCGACCAAGGCCTATGCCTGCTCACCCCGCTATCTTGTTGCATCTCGATCGGTTGTCAAAGTGGCTATATGTCCCTATGCCTATGCCAACAATGCCTGAACCTTTGCCAGCTGACCCTGCAATGTCTGAACCTGAACCTATAAAGAAGCTATCTATGTCTGCTATTGCTACGAGGGTAACCCAATATTTACATGCTATTGTGCTGCCGCCACTAGAGATATCCTCCTTCGAGGTACCATGAAATATCTCACATTGAATTCTATTCTGCCACCTGCACCACCACCATCATCTCCACCACCTTCTCCACCCCCATCACTTCTCTCTCTCTCCTCCTCATCATCTCCTTTGTCTCTCCTCTGCCTAGGTGCACGTGGTGGTGCCCTCTCATCATCATCTAATAACAACACAACCTCATTTGGGCTTGATACCCATGGGAAAGGATGTGTGAAGAAATAATGAGAATACTCCTCTGATAAGGTAGCCTCTATGATCTCAGGATGATATTCCCAAATCACTGGCTATAATCCATAGTACTCCTGATAGGAAACATCGTAAGATAACATAGGTTCCCACTCTAGTATATCCTATCGTCTCTGTGCATAATGAACTACCCATTGGGGCATGCCCTATACCCTACTATACTGTTGATTTACTCTCCCCAGAAGGAATCTCTCAATGATGAATGGTGTCCTCTCGATCAAATATTTGGCTATACACACATAGGGCATCTCAGTATCATCCTCCGATCACTTCTCACAGTCAAGATATGGCCTCCATATCATGGTATACAGATCATCTAGAACTCTCTATGAGTACTCCAATTTTCCTAGCTTATGCTAGACAATTGGACCTATGTATCCATGAACATAAGGCCTACCAGCTAGTCATTGTCTCTCTACAATGGGTCGAGTGATAGCTATGTGCTCCCATGCCCATATCTTTAACAATGTAACACCAATTCATAAACTGGATGCTCTGAGGTAGACCACCTGATGTAGATCATGGTACAAATGAGTGATCATGTAGGATCCCCATGCATATCGAGTCTTTTGTGTATTCATGCTCTCTAACGTTCAGCCCCATCCAACTAAGAGTCCCTTCAACCTATAGTCGAGACATAAGAATCCTCAAATAAATCTAGCCAAAACACTTGGCAATTTGGCATATGCATCAACCATCTCTCACCATGGATTCTCATAGCCACAAATCCAATCATCCTTGAACACTCTCCGTAATGAATTTATACCACCTTGCTCGGTGGAATCATATACAACAAAATCTCCAACAATGGGAATTCATAGAATCTAATAAAAATCCTCTGGTGTGATTATCATCTCACCAGTGGGTAAGTGGAAGGTGTTATGCTCACTATGCCATCTATCTGCCAATGCGGTAAGAATCCCCCTGTTAATCCTATACTAGGGCATGCCTAGCAAAGAGTTCAACCTGCATCATCCAATCACATTTAGATCAGCTTGATCTAAATGTGGAATCAAATCCCAGGTCCTCAAAAAATGCTCCCGTGACATGAGGACTAACGAAGGCTCCTATCATCTTAACATATCACAAATCACAAATCAATCAATCAAACATCAGTCAACCTATCAATCTAATCAACTCTGATGAGAGTTTGATCACATCTCGCAAGAGTCTATCATTGATCCTCACCTATCATGAGGTCAATCAATATCAATCTATCATTGATCCTCACTATCATGAGGTCAATTGTCATCATCCTATCATTAAATATCACCTATCATGAGATCAATCATCATTTAATCTATCAACATAATCAAATAACATCAAATCAAGGGTTGAAACGATAAAAAATCATCAAAAGCAAGGAGTTTAATCATATAGTCATCAATTTGGCATGGATGCACTAAAATAGTCTATCTATGCACCAAAAACATGGATGTGCTAAAAGACTTCATCGATGCACTAGAACATGGCCTCTATGCACTAAATTACCATATGCGCCATCAAAATAAATCCATGCACCACTTCACTCCATCAATGCGCTAGACTACTCTATGCGCTAGAAAATTTCATAGTTGTGCTAAATCTTGGCTTTTATGTGCTAAATGACTATATGTGTTAACTCATTGCCTAAATGTGCTAAAAAGTTCTATCTATGCACTAATCTACTAGATGCGCTAATACAAAAGTTGAATGCGCTAAAAAATAAACCCTATGCGTTAAACTATAGGATGCACTAGAATAGTCTATGGATGCGCTACATTGGTGACCTAGTGCGCTAAAATGTGAAAAAACCGATTTTGAAATGTGAAAAATGTGGGAAAATGCAATGTACAATTTACGAGGAGGTTTTTTCGGGGTACGTACCGGAGGTTCATATGCTACCAGGAAGTTATGACGTCACACACACTTGAATCGGTGTGTCTGGATCAGAATCACTATCTTGTTCAATTTGCACTAGGTTGCTATAGTCACTCAAATTTTCAAAATCCAAATGCACAAATGAACTTCATTTCACCTCTTTTTACCTTTTAAAGGGTGATTAAGTGGGATTTTCATGGGATTGATTTATTTTATTTTTCAAAGGGGCTTAATTAATCAATTCATCACTTGGTAGGTTCAACATCATTTTTTGGGAGATAAATCGTTGAAGCATACTGGAAATTATAAAGTTACAAAAATTTCAAAAAATTCAACGAAATCCTAAAAATTCAAAAATTCACCGATTTATCTCCCGAGGGGGCATATATCCATCATCACTTGAAAATTAGTGTCTGGGGCATATCGAATATTTTTGTCAGCATCACTGACAAATTTTTCTTTGAAGCAATGTGTAGACACATCACTTCAAAGAGGGGAAAAATGTATACACCTAAAATCGATCACCATAATTCATTAATTAAATACAAGGTATTTAATTAATAAACCCTCTTAATTCGTCTACTTATAAATAAATTGAAAATTTTATTTATATAGTTCACTTTCTTGAATCCTTTCTAAAATTATTTTTCTTCATGATTTAATTAAATAAACGAATCTAACTAATTTGTTTTATTTGATTAATTCCCTCTCATTAAAATTTGAATTTCTAAATTCAATTTTATCACATTTCTACATAAATCTCTAACCTCCTTCCACCTCATCAAGTGTCTCATGAATTTAATAACTCTAATTTTTAAATGGAATTATCCTCAACAAATTTGAAACAAAATTTGGACACTTGGCTTCTCCACCTCTTTCATTCTCAACACTGGGCAAAGTGTTCTATTAAAGGGAACACTCTCCATGATTCCCTCTAACTTCTTCATTCTCCACCGATCATCTTTCCAGCTGAAATATTGACCATCAAATCTTGCCACATCACAATATGCCTTGGAATTCTTATAAATACAACATCATTCTCCAACATTTCAAATCCCATCTTTGAGTAAACTTACTCTGCATAAATAATCTTTGAGCATTCAACATAGTAGAAGCATATTAATTTATAATCATGGCTTAGTTTAGTAGATGCATTTCAATTATCATAATAGTTTTCCTTATAGTAGTTATATCACAACATTTGCATCATAGCATAATATTCATTTTTATCACAACAACATATTTATCATAGCATCATGGAATCAATCACATAGTTTGTCAAATCATGTAGGAACTAGGATTCTTGCATTTTACAACATCCATTCTCTAGATTGTCATTCTAAAACATCATAGTGCAAGCAAAATTTGAGAGCCATTATGATTAAAGGAATTCTTAGAGATAGGAAACAATGGAATAGTTTTATCAGTTTATTTGTTATTTTGATTTCCCTAATATAATACGTTTCATTGATTGTTTGGTTTTTTATTCATTTACTTATATTACACCCACCAACCACGCGATACACAACTCACACTTGATTTGATCAAATTTCAGACACTCTCCCACACAACATATGATCTTCTGATAATGACACATAATGATTGGAATGCAACTCACATTACATCACATTGATATTCACATTGAATCCCTAATTATATAGCATTAATACACCTACACACTCTTTCATTCTACTTACATTAAATGAATCCTAGTCATAAATATATACATTCTAGCATATTAATAATATCTTATGTCAACCAAGATCCTCTTAACACCATCTGTAATTAGCTGTGTCAGCTAAGGATATACCTTAATTCAAATTGATATTAAACTTGTAGTTGGATTGATCCAAAATTAAATGATACTGCTAGTATTAGATTATGTTATGCGCTTCCTTCAGTGATCTTAAACTGGTTCTATTTTAACTTATTATGCTTCCTCCAGCTGGAACATGCTTCACTTCTCTGGTGTAAACACTCAAACATTATTTACAGTCAATCAGCCAACATAGACAACACTCTTAAATTTTTTTTCTATAGAAGCTCACCCTTTGAAATACTAGAATTTGGTACATTATGAGTAAATTTACTTTAGGTCCAAACAAGAAGCCACAACATTCAATTGTGGTAGAATGCAAACCAAAATACTATGCCAGTGCATGAATAGAAAACCAAAAAATACTACCACAAACACTCGTAGATTGCTTCCAACAACTGTAATAGATATAAGATGATATTTCAAGCATACTAAAAGCTCAAAAATGATAACATTAACATTCTACAATTGATCACAGTACTTCCTGATTTCAAATGCTTTGACATGAAACGATAGTAATTACATTTAATTCTCATTGATATACTGACATCACACCTTTGACATCAATGAACTCCTTTGACATCAATGGAAAAATATGTTCAATAGTTAGAAGCTTGAAACAACCCAACACTAGACAATGAACAAAGTATGAAATCCTTGAAGAGAAAAAAATAGGAGAAACATCTACAATATTACCTCTAAAGGAGCATGAATTCCATAATTAATGAGATACTAGTATGAGAGGAAAACCTAGTTTTTGAAGATACAATAATGGTCCAAGAGAAAATGTAACTTGGATATCCTCTAAAAAGAATTCCAACTAAAGGAAAAATCCCCATGACAACTCCACGAGAGGAAGAAGAGAGGATTTTGAAAGAAATTCAATATGTACTTCAATTATCTAAGGCAAAGAAGACAATTTCTAAATAGAGGTAGGAAATTAAAAATTAAAAATGATGCTAGTAAAAAAATATCTAAGGAAAATTTGTAATTAAAATAAAAACTAAAGGAACCAAAAGAAACATCCAAAGAGCATCCTAAAAAATAGGGAGTTCAAACAATTTTTATAAAAAATAAAAAATAAAAAGTTGCAAGAAGAAGTTATAAAACTTGCAAGGAAAATGTAAACGATTGGAAGAAGCAAAAAGTGAAGCCTGTAAGGTAGGATAATCATTACTTACATGTAGGAAACCCTCTGAAATATACAATAAATATCAAAATGAACAACTCCTAAGATGAAAGTTTTTAATAATTTCTCACAACTTGCCTCATGATCATGCTGACCAATTTTTTTGGAAGCATTTAAAATTGCAGCTCTAGAAACATAGAACTTGTGTGAATTCTTCACACATAATTTATTGACTAAGTAGTATAATGAATTCTTCATTAATATTTTGTTGGTGAAATGTAAATAAGGTCATTCATTTTGACCATACAAAATCAAGTAGCCTGGAAATAGATGACAAAAGAACACTAGAAGTGTTGATGGTAGAGCAGTGTCAGGATTCTCTTCCAGCCCCGATTTCCTTATATTAAATTAAATGAGTAGCCTATCGGATATTTAATTTAATAAGGCGTCAATTGGTGAAGAGGTGCTTCACTTTGCATATAATATAATATTTGATTATTGTGAATAATTAAATGGGGCAGACTTCTTTATGGTGGCCAACTTATTTATTAATGATTTAAGGCCGACCTTGCACCATGAAAGGGTGCGACCTCTGCTTATAATTGTATATATATGAGATCGATTTCATTCATTCATATTCACATTCCCAGAAGAAGTTCACACTTGAGCAACAAATCATCATCTTGTTACAACAGATTGATCTCAAGGAGAAACATATTCATTTTGTATCTTCACATATAGGAGAGGTGTAATTATTCATTGTATCAAATTCGGAATTGTGTTGTGCCTGAGTTGTAAGCATATTTTTTCTCTAATTACTTCAATATATAAGCGATATATTTGTTAGGTTTTTCTCCCTCAAGAATGAGGGTTTTCCCAGGGTATCTTGTTGTGTTCATTGTCTTATGTGCCACATTACTGCTTACTGAATTTATGATCATAAAAGTAACATGGTATCAAAGTGGGTTTAAAGAAGATTGTGATCAGATTTATATAAGAAGTGCTTTCATCCACTCTTGTTCTCATCTTCTTGCATCTATCTCATCTTCAAAATGGTGAACGAGCTCAAGATCGAAGATAGGCTTGAAGGTGCTTCCAACTTCACCTCTTGAAAGTTTAGAGTGATGCTTGCATTGGAATTAAATGAGCTTGCTGAGTTCCCGGAGGGCAAAGTTCCTGAACCTTCCGATGAAAATGAGAAGCCACAATGAAAGAAGAATGGCACTAAGGCGAAAAAGATTTTGGCTGATTCGGTGAAGGACTACCTTGTGCCAATTATCTCCAAGTTGAAGACAACAAGAGAAATGTTTAAAACCTTGGAGGAAATGTATGAGTTCAATGACACAAGAAGAACTCTTTCCTTGAAGCAACAACTTCATCATTTCAAGATTGAGTAAGGAGATTCTATCATGTCCTTCTTCATGAAGATCACTGAATTGAGAGATCAACTCTCTACCATTGGGCATATGGTTGATGATAAGGATTTGGCCATGTTGGCTCTTAATGGTCTTCCTAAATCTTGGGAACCATATATCCAAGGCATTAGTGCGAGATCAAATCTACCTAAGTTTGATCGCTTGAGGGAAGATTTCATTCAAGAGGAATCAAGATTAGCAACAAGAGGCAATGGGAAATGTTCTACCAATGAGGAGATTCATATACTTGCTGCTCAATCTTCGAAGAAGAAAGGAAGAGAAGGAATGAAAGGATACTTCAAGAGGAATAAAGATAGAAGATATGATGGTGCTCCTGCATCTAAGAAGAAGAAGGATCTTTCCCACATACAGTGCTTCAGATGTGACAATTTTGGTCACTATGCAAAGGATTGCCCAACTAGACCAAAACAACATGCTTCAATTGCGGATATGGGTGAGATCTCTCCTCAAAAGGATTCAAGTGAATTTATATTCTATTTTACTTTATCAAGCAATGTTCCAGTAGATAGCAACACTTGGTTGATTGATAGTGGTGCCTCTCATCAAATTATTGGATTTAGAGAACATCTTTCATATTTGGTGATGAGAGATACAAGTGTTCAAGTCATAATTGGAGATGATGCATGCTATTCAGTGAAAGGTGTTGGGACATCCACTCTTCACTTAGATTCTAGAATCTCCTTGTAGTTGAGTGATGTACTATTTGTACCAGACATCAAGCAGAACCTTGTCTCTATTTCAATGTTGGAGGACAAGGGATATCAAGTTGCATTATCCGAAGGTAAAGTTCTTGCATGGCCGAATAACTCTAGCATCAAGTCAGCCCGAGTGATTAGTGTTCGGTAGGAATGTCTCTATAGAATTTCCAATCGTCCACTATAGGCTTTGTTGAATGATACATCAAGTTTGTGTGAGCTTTGGCATAGAATAATTTCTCACATTCACTTCCGAGCACTTCCAACCATGGAGAAGATGGTCACCAACAGTGCTAAACTCAGCCAAAAGCATGAAGGTACTTGTCGAGGATGCACATTGGGTAAGAATACTAAAGGACCCTTTCATAGTAGTGAAATTATATCCAAATGCATTCTAGATCTTGTTCATTCTGATTTGTGTGGTCCAATGTCTGTTGCTTCTTTGAGTGGTTTCTTGTATTATGTAATTTTCATTGATGACTACTCTAGAAAGAATTGGATTTATTTCTTAAAGACTAAATAATCTGAGGAAGTACTTGAGAGATTCAAGGAATTTAAAGCTCAAGTAGAGAACTTGTCCGGGAAGAGGAACAAAGTTTTGAGATCTGACAATGGAGGAGAATACATCTCTGGAAGCTTTCATAACTTCTATGTTGAAGAAAGAATTAAGAGGGAGTTTTGTGTTCCCTACAATCCACAACAAAATGGTGTAGCAGAAAGGAAGAAGAAATCTATTGTAGAAGCAACTAAGGCCATGATTCATGATAAGGATTTGAAAATCTTCCTTTGGGCCGAAGCTTCTAGGACAGTTGTGTCTGTTCTGAATTAGATCCCTCATCGTATCTTGGAGAACATGACTCCTGAAGAAGCTTTCATAGGTGTGAAGCCTGAAGTCAGCCATTTGAGAATATTTGGTTGTCATGTGTATGTTCATGTCCCTAAAGATAAAAGGACAAATTTGGAACCATCTAGAAAGAAGGGAATATTTGTGGGCTACAACGAGTCTTCAAAAGCCTATAGGATTTACATTCTAGGTCCAAAACTGATAGAGATCAGCAGGGATGTTACATTTGAAGAAGATGTTTCATTCAAGAGATCTAAAGGCTCTCACATGGAGATAGACAATGAAGACCAAGAGTCTCCTCAGGACATGGAAGCTGACCATACTCCTGAGATTCAGAGGGAGGCTACTAATTCTAAAGAAGATGATGATCTAGTTGAGCCTTTGGAACCTACTATGGGCCTACAAACATTGTTATTGGTTGAAAGAGACCTCTATGGGCTAGGCAAACAATGTAGGAGGCAGAGAAGTTTGCAGCCCCTAGAGGAACATTTAGAGAAAGAAAAATATCTCATAAGTTTTCAATCTATGTTGCATTGATGAGTCAAATGATTGAATCTGAGCCTTCCAGTGTTGAGGAAGCTTCAAGTCAGCAAGTATAGAGAATTTCTATGGTTGAATAACATCAATCTATCCTCAAGAACAATGTTTGGGACATTGTACCTAGACCAGAACGAAAATCTGTTGTATCTTCTAAGTTGATTTTCAAGATCAAGCATGTGGCTGATGGAAGCATTGAGAAGTACAAGGATAGATTTGTGGCTAGAGGGTTCTCTCCAAAAGAGGGAATAGACTATGAGGAAACCCTTGCTCCAGTTGCTCGTTATACCTCCATCAGGACTATTATTGCCATTGCAGCAGCTAAAGGATGGAAGTTACACCAGATGGATGTGAAGACAACATTTCTAAATGGTGTAATTGAAGAATAAGTATACATTGAGCAACCTAATGGCTTTGAAGTTCATGGGAAGGAGTCTCATGTTTGCAGATTGAAGAAGGCTTTGTATGGCCTTAAGCAGGCTCCTCATGCTTGGTATGAGAGGATTGATCAATATCTGTTGAGCTTGGGCTTCTCCAAGAATGATGTTGATTCAAACCTGTACTTCAAGGTAATTGATGGTGAAGCATTGATCTTGGTCCTCTATGTTGATGATCTATTTATTACTAGAGAAGAACACCTCATTATCAAATGCAAGAAGGAATTGGCTTCTGAATTTGAAATGAAGGATCTTAAGTACATGCATTACTTCCTTGGTTTAGAAGTATGGCAGAGGCCTAATGAGACCATTCTAATTCAAGGGAAGTATACAATAGACATCTTGAAGAGATTCGGTATGATGGATTGCAAATCCATGTCTACACCTATGGAAACCAATTTTAAAAAGTTAAAGGAGGCTGCAGCTAGTTTAGATATGGTGGATCCTACTATGTACAGGTAGTTGATTGGATCATTAATGTATCTAGTCAATAATAGACTAGATATTTTCTATGTATTGAGTGCACTTATTTAGTTCATGTGTGAACCAAGGAAAATACACCTAGTTGCAGCAAAGTGTATCCTGAGATACTTGTGTGGCACAATTGGTTATGGCTTGAGATATTCTTCTGGTGTGGACTTGAAGCTACATGACTATACTAATTTTGATTGGGTAGGGTGCGTTACTGATCGAAAGAGAACCTTTGGATGTTGTTTCAGTTTGGGTTATGTGATGATCTCCTGGTGTAGCAGGAAGTAGTCTTCAGTGTCACTGAGCACCGCAGAGGCTGAGTACATTGCAATGTGTGTGGAAGATTGGGAAGTAGTGTGGCTTCAGAAGCTCCTTGTAGGATTGTTTGGACAATCATTGGAGCCAACTATCATTCATTGTGATAATCAAAGCTGTGTGAAGCTTTCTATCAATCTAGTGTTTCATGACAGAACAAAACTTGTTGAGATCAAACACCACTATATCAGAGATATGGTATTGAGGAAAGCTATCCAGTTGAAGTATATTAGCATGATGAGAGTATGACATACATTCTCACCAAGCCTCTCTCCAAAGTAAATTTTGTGTACTTCCAAGACAAGCTTGGTATTGTGGAGAATGAACTCCTAGCCGAGAGGGAGACTCAACTTTAGTGATCTTCTAGGATTTTTCTCTAATGCATTTTTCTCTATGAGAGAAATTTGAGGTGAAAGCCCTTGTTTCCATCCTCTAGGAGTAGCCATGGTGGATTTAATGTTGAGTGACTCCATGAAAACATCACATGAGAGAGTTTGTGATGATTTTCCTATACTTGTGTTTATTCACCCTGTGGGAGTAGCCATGGTGAACGTCATGTTGAGATGACGACATCACGTTGAGTGATTCTGTGATGGGCACTTGTGCACATATGCTTTACCATACATGGGAGTAGCCATGATGGTTGATATCATGATTGAGTGAATCTGTGATGAGCTCCTTTCACATTTGGGTGTAGCCATTGTGGATGCAATTTCATGACATTGGTTAGCTAGAAGTATTTCTCCCTAGTTGAGAGGGAGTGTTGATGTTAGAGCAGTGTTGAGATTATCTTCCAACCTCGATTTCCTTATATTAAATTAAATGAGTAGCCTATCGGCTATTTAATTTAATAAGGCATCAATTGGTGAAGAGGCGCTTCAATTTGCATATAATATAATATTTAATTATTGTGAATAATTAAATGGGTTTGACTTCTTTATGGTGACCGACTTATTTATTATTTATTTAAGGCCAACTTTGCACTATAAAAGGGTGCGACCTCTCCTCATAATTGTATATATATGAGATAAATTTAATTCATTTGATCATCAAGTTCATTCATTCATATTTGCATTCCTAGAAGAAGTTCACACTTGAGCAACATATCATCATCTTGTTAGAGCAGATCGATCTCAAGGAGAAACATATTCATTTTGTATCTTCACATCTAGGAGAGGTGCTATTATTCATTGTATCAAATTTGACATTGTGTTGTGCCCGAGTTGTAAGCAGATTTATACTCTGATTACTTCAATATATAAGCCATATATTTGCTAGGTTTTTCTCCCTCATGAAGGAGGATTTTCCCAGGGTATCTTATTGTGTTCATTATCTTATGTGCTACATTTCTGCTTATTGAATTTTTGATCATAAAACTAACAAAAGCCATAAGATATTGTTAGATTTCTAATGAGGTATTAACATCACAAACCATATGCCTTCCTAAGACAATTGGAAATAACATTACAATACCTTTCCATGGTTGAGAAATATACCAACATCCTAAAATTGTGCTATGAAGCCCTTTCTGATGTCATCCTTGATCTCTCAACAAAATCCTTTGTCTTTTGACAAAAGATATAAATAGTTACCAATGCAACTAGGTAAGAAAGAAATATTATCTTAAGAGAACATAATGTGGTCCTTTTGGAAGGCTAAATGAGTTGTAGAGTTAATGGATTTAAAGGGTAAAATTACAAAGTTGTTCACACTTTATAAAGGAAACAGCTAATACTGATCCAACTATTAAAATTGAATCACTAAAAAGTGACATATATGTTTTGAATTTTGAAATGATGTAAACTAGTCAAATGTGTATGTTTTTAGTATATTTTATGTTTATATATATATTTAAAAAAATTATTTTAAAATAGTTTTTAATAAATTGACACTATAATTTAGTTGCTGATAAAATGCTGAAAACTGATGTAAACTAGTAAAATGTGTATTTTTTTAGTATATTTTATGTTTATATATATATATATTTTAAAAAGTTATTTTAAAATAGTTTTTAATAAATTGACACTATAATTTAGTTGATGATAAAATGTTGAAAAATAAAGTTACATGAGACGTCAATCTTTTTATAGTATTTTTTTTTTTCAATTTTTTTGTGTGTATTTATAACTTGAAACTTTAGTGCATGAATATATATTTTTTTTCAATTTTGATAAATATATATTTTAAAATAAATATTGAAATGTGTGTATTGAAAATAATTGTTTCCATTTGATGTCAACTTTCATATTAAATATTTATCTAAAATAAAAAAAATACCATCTTGAAATAGATTCTTTTATCTAGTGTATCAAATTTTTTTCAATTTTTTGAATAAGTTTTAGTATTTTTCCTTGACATGGTAATTAACCTAATATTTTGTGCTAATAATCTACTTTTAATAAAATAATAAAAATAATAATTAAACTATTAAGTATATATATTTTTAAAAACTAAACTTATTAATCTACAAAATGCTATTTTTATATTTAAAAACATGTTATTTACACATGAGTAGGTGTTATTCAAACCTCAAATTTTTCAAATAACTTTTTTTCGGTAAATTGGCCTCAAAGTGGTGTTACATATAGATTTAGCCAACAATTTTTGTTGGAAAAGTTATGGAAATATCTAACTTAGCTAGAATGAATCTTACTAGATCATATGTTTAACCAAAATTGATTTTTAGTTAGAAATACTTAAATTTAGTTGTGTTGATATCTAACTTAGCTAAAATGAATCTTACTAGATCAAGAAAGAAGGATTATCTATAATCTATAGAATGCTACAACTCTTGAAGCTCCAAAAATTTCACAATAACTCCAAAAAATATTTTGGATAAAGTTATTATGGGAAGAGTTATAGAGGAAGATGTCTCCTTTCTTATAGAAATTCTAAAATAAATACAAAGTGGCTATTGATCCTACACAAGGAAAAAAAGGACATAAGACTCCTATTCAATGATTATTTCCTCAAAGACAAACTATTTTATTTAATACAACTAAGACTAGATTGATAAATTTATATAACACACTTTTAATAGCATCAATGCATGTTGCCCACAATTCTATAGTTTAGGAATTAGGTCCTAGTATAAATATGTTTATTGATGTTCAATTAAAAGACTTTTAGATGCATGAATTAATACAAAATTTCTTTATTCAACTATGTAGTGTCCCTCTAGATGATACTATTGTTTCAGTTTTCTTTGAATGTTTGTTAGTCGTTTAGTTGCTTTGGATACTACATTACAGTATTTTAGTATGACATTGATGTTATGTTAGTTGCTATACTCTGTAAATGATACAATTGACATTGTGATCATTTGGTTATGTTCTTATGATGACAATATGACAGACATGTGTGTGTTATGGTATATGTTGTTTATGAGTGTTAATGATGTCATTATGATATACTTGATGTTTATGATGTAATGATGCATGTCAGTCCTAGTGAAGGAGATAGTGTAGCATTACTCACTCGTGAGCACCTTGCTATGCTACGACTCTTCTTCATGGTGTTTTTTCTAATATATGTTGATATGATTGATAGTGTCGTTTGATGCAGTTTGCAAGTACATGCATCGACTCCATCTACTTCGTCAGGTTTGAGCGTTCCAAGACCCAATGGAAATATGTTGATCGAAGATAGTGTCTGATCCTTTGTCATAAGCCATCGTTCTTGATAGAATGTGTACCCATTTGTTACTCGTCTATGTATGCTACATGTTTCGTCATGTCGTTTGTTTGTTCGTCTTGTTAGAAATTGACTTGTTTAAATTAGTTAAACGATTTATTTATAAGTATTGGATTTCAATGTAATTTTAATTGCAATGTAAGAATTAAATAATTATGTTTGATTATATTAAAAATTAAAAATTGACTAAATATTTAAAAGATTTAATTAATTAAAATTATTAAAATAGAATATTATTTAATATTAATTAAATGTAATTGGTTTTGATTGTGCAACTTAAATGTTATTGAAATAGATATTTTTAAAAGAAGTTGTTTTCAATAAAGTTGTGAAATATCTTACACAAACTTATTGTCAGAAATTGATAACTTGTTCATTTAATTAGTTTTAACTGCTCATTCAATTATGAGTGCATGCAATTGGTTAGTTTTAATCTTTGTGAATTGCATTTAATTGTAAAATTAATGATAAAGCATGTTATGCAATTTTTGGCACACGACAATTGGTTTTTTGGCAAAAAAAGTGGTTTCATGACAATATTTTGGAGGAAGCTTTTCTATTTCTTAGTGTAATTTTGTTTGGGAAAAGATTGGAGATTGTGAATTTTGAGGCCTTGCTCGTGTTGGGGAAAGATTCTGAGATCGAAGTTCAGTTTTTAGCTTCTCTCTTCGTCAGATTCGGGAATTATAAACTAGGTTTTCTTTTGTAGATTTTGTTTGTTCTTGAATTCAAAACTTTGAAATGACGATTGTATTATTTGGTTTGCTTTATGTTGAGATTTCTCATTTGAAACATGTACAAACAATAGAAAACAAAAGCGATAATGATTAGATTGTTTAGATCAAAGAGAAATTTGATAGAGAAAGAAAACTTGTGAAAGCTCCATATATGAATCTAAGTATTCGTCAGTAAATTTTTGTATTGTTTGAATCTGCATGAGTTCTTGGTTCTTTAGATCACATCACTGCATGCCTTTATAGTCCTTGGTGAATAGCAGTGGAATGAAATATACTTACTTCTTAGATTGGTTTATAGTTGATATTAAACTCTTTTTTTCTGTTGTAAAAATTGTCTATGGACTTGATGTTGTTGAATAGATTGACGCATTTAATGGCTATGTGCATTGCTTGTTGGAAGCAAGGTTAAATTGTTTATATTTGATACATATTGTTGTATGGAAATATACTTCTTGTTTGAAAATTTTACATGTTGGTGTCCTCATCAATCGTATCTTTTAATCATATCAACTATTGTTGTGAGTTGAAACTTGATGGGGTCTGTAGTTTTCCCAGCTATTCCTTATGAAATTTGATGCCATGCTTTAGTCAGTGTCTTGCTTGTTTGAACCACTTTTTTTTTTGCATAATATGTCTGGTATGGTTCAATAGTGTTGTCCCTATATCTCTTGTAGCCATTTTGAGTTGCTCACAATGTAAAAGACTAGATTATTCTTAATGGAAAGCATAATTCTTGTTTATTCTCAGCCTTCTTTGAGGTTTTTAGCCAGGCGCTATTGGGATCGCAACCAATACAATGGCTTATATTCTATATAGTTTGTCGTGTTTACTGTGAGTTGATGACCCTTTTTGTAGTCGATATGGTTTTTTTTGCTTTCATGTCAAGTGTGCACTGAGTATGGTAGCATCGTAACCTTCCTCGCATGTTACCAACTATTGATTCTTTTCTTTTGACTCCCAAGTTCATGCACACATAGGTATGCTAGAGATTCTTTACGTTTTTGTTTGAAATTTCTTTTTCTTTTGGAACATTTAATATCTACTGGTATATTGTACTGTTTGGCATTCAAATTGAACCTGGCTTTGATCGATCTTTTCTTTTTCATGTTAATACATTCCATCTTGTTATGTCATGTTGATGGTGCAGTTGTGAACAGGGTATGTGAAGGATCATCATGGATAAAATAGGCCCTTAAGTGGCAATGAAAATTAAAAAAATCAGTGTTGGGCAACTTGACATAAAAACTTGAATAAGTTATCTATATTATTTCAAAAATATGTAAGAATAGAATCTATGGAAAATTGAATGTAGTTTCTAAAATACTAGGTTAATTTTTGTTAAAAAAAATCTATTTGGTGAAAATTTGAAATTTCAACGCACTAGTACTAAAAATTCAGGGAGAAAATAAGAAGTAGGTGTCTGTCTGACCACCCTAACCATAATAAAATGATAATATTTTTTATAAGATTTTAGATATAAGTAGAGGACTCATGTCTGGATGTGATGCATATTTTTTTGTAATTGTTTTTCAAATAAATAATTAGTTATGAATTTTTTATTACAACTTTTAACTAATATAAAAACTCGTATGTTTCACCACCTTAACTTGGTCAAAACTTCATGAAATTCATTTTATTTTTTTAATCCTATAGTATGCCAAGCATAGAATGTGACACATGTTTTGGATTCAAAAAATGTGATACCGTTTGAAATCTATAGATGTTTTTCTATCAGACTACCAATCAGGGCTTTAGTCATAATTCTAATAAAAAATAAATAATAATAATTTATTAGATTCTAAGTAAAATATAATTTATATTGGTAGAAAGCTGAGAAGGTCCTCTACAAACCCTTTTCATTTCATCAATTTTGGATAAAATAAAAGTCGTTAGCCATATGGGCGAAGTCTGGAAAAGCAAGGTAAGGTGTTAAACACGTTTTACGTGTTGACTTTTTAGGATTGGCAGGTCCGAACCAAATCCCGAGCCTAATACCGAACCTAATCCCTAGGCATTAAATTTTGTGTCAGCATATTGGATATCCAATTTGAATTCGATATATGATATGTTTTAGATATGAGTTTTAAAAAAATTATACAATCTTTAATATATGTTTTAAAAATGCAATAAAGTTTATAATTTAATAAATATAATATACAATAAAGTTTATAATTATATATATATAATATCCAATAAAGTTTATAATGTAATATATTTAATATACAATTTATGATAATCTCTTACCGAATTATGTATTTAATATATAATATATTATTAAATGTATAATATTTAAATATTATTTCAATATTTTAGTTAATCTATAAATATTTAAATATATATATTACCAATATATAAAATATTTAAATATTATCTCTTTCCCTCTCTCTCTCTCTCCACCTCTATGTCTCTTAAGTCTCTCACTCAATCATACCTCTCTCTCTCTCAATCTCCCACTCTCCCAATCTCCCTCTCTCCCCCCCCCTCTCTCTCTCCCTTCCACTCTCCCTCTCTCCATCCCACTATTATCTCTCTCTCTCTCTCTCTCTCTCCCCATCTCCTATCCTCTCCTCCTCTCCTGTCTCCTCTCTCCTCTCACCCTCTTTCTCTATCCTCCTCTCTCTCCCGCTCTCTCACTCTTCTATCTCTCCCTCTCCTCTCTCCTCCAGCTCTAAAACCTGCTCCTCCGCTCTCCCTCATTCTCACTCTCCTCCCTTCTCCTCTCCTCTCCACCTCTCCTCTCCTCTCTCCTCCCATCCTCCCTCTCTCTCTCTCCCTCCCTCTCTCTCAATCCCCCACTCTCTTCTCTCTCGATCTCTCCACTCCCACTCTCCTCTCTCCCTCTCCTCTCTCCTCCTCTCTCCTTCCTATCTCTCTCTCTTCCTCTCTCTCTCTCCCTCTCCCTCCTCTCTCCCTCTCCCTCTTTCTCTCTCTCTAGTATCTCCCACTCTCTCTCCCTTCTCTCATGTCTCTGTCACTCTCTTCATCTCCCTCTTAGCTCTCTCTCTCTCTCCCTCTCTCCTTTCCTCTCTCCATCTCAAGTCTCTCTCTCTCTCTCTCCTAGGTCCCTCTCCCTCTCTCTCCCTCTTAATATCCCTCTCCCCACCTCTCTCTCTCCTCTCTCACACTCTCAAGTCTCTTTATCTCCCTCTCTCCCTCTCCCTCTC
>CM021100.1:624902608-625034160 GCA_007115665.2 Sequoiadendron giganteum
GGGTTGAAGGGTTGAGGGTTGAGGGATTAAGAGGGTATAGGGGTTTAGGGATTAGGGTTGAAGGGTTGAGGGTTGAGGGATTAAGAGGGTATAGGGGTTTGGGATTTAGGGTTTAAGGATTGAGGATTGAGGGTTGAGGGTTTAAGGATTAATAAGGTATAGGGGTACATGGATTAGGGTTGAAGGGTTGAGGGTTTAGCATTGAGGGTTGAGGTATTAATAGGGTATAGGGGTAGATGGATTAGGGTTGAAGGGTTGAGGGTTGAGCATTGAGGGTTGAGGGATTAAGAGGGTATAGAGGTTCAGGGATTAGGGTTGAAGGGTTGAGGGTTGAGGGTTGAGGGATTAAGAGGGTATAGGGTTTGAAAGTTAGGGTTTACTAAGGGTTGAGAGTTTAGGGATTAAGAATTATGGGGTTGAGGGATTAGGGTTTAAGGGTTGAGCAGTGAGGGTTGAGGATGTAGGGTATAGAGTACATGGATTAGGAGTTGAAAGGGTTGGTGTTGAGGTTGGGGATTAAGAGGGTATAGAATTTGAGGGTTGAGGTTGAGGTTGAGGTTGAAGGTATTAAGAGGGGTATAGGGGGTTGAGGTTGAGGTTGAGGATAAGAATTATAGGGTTCAAGGATTAAGGTTTAAGGGTTGAAGGTTGAGGGTTTAGGGATTAAGAGGAATTATAAGGGTTGAGGATTAGGGTTGAAGGGTTGAGGTTGAGAGTTGAGGGTTAAGGGATTAATAGGGTATAAGGGTAGAGGGATTAGGGTTGAAGGGTTGAGGGTTGAGGGTTGAGGGTTGAGCGTTGAGGGTTGAGGGATTAATAGGGTATAGGGGTAGAGGGATTATGGTTGAAGGGTTGAGGGATTAAGAGGGTATAGGGGTTCAAGGATTAGGGTTGAAGGGTTAAGGGTTGAGGGATTAGGGTTTAATGGTTGAGGGTTGAGGGTTCAAGGATTAAGAGGGTATAGGGGTTGAGGGATTAGGGTTGAAGGATTGAGCGTTGAGCATTGAGGGTTGAGAGATTAATAGGGTATAGGGGTAGAGGGATTAGGGTTGAAGGGTTGAAGGGTTGAGGGTTGAGCATTGAGGGTTGAGGGATTAATAGGGTATAGGGGTAGACGGATAAGGGTTGAAGGGTTGAGGGTTGAGCATTGAGGGTTGAGGGATTAATAGGGTATAGGGGTAGAGGGATTAGGGTTGAAGGGTTGAGGATTGAGTGTTGAGGGATTAATAGGGTATAGGGGTAGAGGGATTAGGGTTTAAGGGTTTAAGGGTTGAGGGTTGAGGGTTGAGGGTTTAAGAGGGTATAGGGGTAGAGGGATTAGGGTTGAAGGGTTGAGGGTATATCACTCAAATCTAATCCCTCAACCCTCTATCCTTCAACCCTAATCACTCAACCCTCTCTCTTTCTCCCACTCTCCCCTTCTCCCACTCTCCCACTCTCTCCCACTCTCTCTTTCTCCCCCTCTCCCCCTCTCCCCCTCACTCTCTATCTCACACTCTCCCCCTCTATCCCTCCCACTCTCTCTTTCTCCCACTCTCCCCTTGTCCCACTCTCCCACTCTATATTTCTCCCACTCTATATTTCTCCCACTCTCCCCCTCTCTCCCTCCCTCTCTATCTCCCACTCTCCCCTTCTCCCACTCTCTCCCACTCTCTTTTTCTCCCACTCTCCCTCTCACCTCCTCTCTCTCCTCTCCCACTCTCCCCTTCTCCCACTCTCTCTCCCACTCTCTTTCTCCCACTCTCCCCTTCTCCCACTCTCCCACTCTCTCCCTCCCTCTCTTTCTCCCACTCTCCCCTCTCTCCCTCCCTCTCTATCTCCCACTCTCTCCCACACTCTCTTTCTCCCACTCTCCCCTTCTCCCACTCTCCTCCCTCTCTCATTTCTCACTATCTCTTTCCCCCTCTCCCTCTCCTCCCTCTCTCCCTCTTTCTCTCCCTCTTTCTCTCCCCTCCCTCTCCCCCTCTCTCCCTATTTATCTATCACTCTCTCTCTCTCCCCCTCTCCCTCTCCCTCCCTCTCTCCCTCTCACACACACACTCACCTCTATCTCCTCTACTATAAGGGTGTAGGGGACATATATAGAATTAGGATAAAGGGTATAGACAAACAGGGAGAAACTAAATATATTAAGAAAACCATATTTCACATAACATGCTCGTGTTATAACGTGCTCATGTTATAACATGAGCGTGTGTTTTACTCCACTAAAAATGGTAAAAAATTCTATATACTTGTGATTTCAAAGCCCACAGTCTACATATTCCCCTGGTTCTATGCATGCTTCGACAAAAAGTTGCTTTTTGATGATGTTGTGAAGTGTGCAAGCATGTTTTTCACATTCCATCACCTTTTCCATGATCTTTCTACCACCTTTGCATGAAATAGCAGAGTTTCCATGTTGAAAGTCATCATATCAATTGAAGTTTGAATTCCATTGAAAATTGATATACGATTGAAGTTTGGAGGGGAACAAGCTTTTGAACAAGTCAAATTATTGTGGAGTTTGAAGAAAGAAGAAGCTTAGGCTACCTAATTGGGTTGAAATCCTCCATTTGAAAGTCTGGTTTTTTAGGTATGTGAAGTCTTTACACATTTTCTTTCATTCTATTATAGCTTGCTTTCATTTTTGTTTGTCATTATAACCTTACGTTGCCATTGTAACTATATTTCCCTTCACAACACATTTGATTCATATACTCAAATTAGCATTAAGAGTTCCAAATTCCTTAAGGACCTTCAAAACACCTTGAAAATCTTGAAAATAACTGATTACAATCAACTAGATTCCTCCAAACATCAACCAATGATTATGTCATTCACAACTTGTCTTAAATCTTCCATAATGGCACCATTGTTTACAAACACAAACTATAATTCTTAAGGCACAACCAAACCATTATTTGCTTAAGAAATCTTTGTTTGAGTTAGTACAACAAAAATGAAACCTTTCAGAAGTTTTCCCTTACACACAAACTTAGCTCCTTTGTTCACTATCCACATTACTAGTAGCCAAGCATCTACAAACTATTACATATATCTCCCAAACCATGCACACACTTTAGACTGTGATACTCATTTTTGATGTAGAGTTAGAGGACCCATAACCATTCAAGACATCAACTTTCCTTCAAGAGGAATCTAACAAGATTAAAAAGGCCTAATGGACCAATCCTAACACTCCTCCAAGTCGAACAATAAACAGAAACACTATTTCCCACTTTTCACCCTTGGAATCTAGTAGTAGTGCAAAACCAGTTTTGGGCCCTTAACTCCAAAACACTAGGAAAATAAAAGAATGATTCTAGCACCCATTTCAGAGTTGCAAGACATACCTTAACCCATCACATGACTCCTTTGGGACAACTTTAAGAAAACTGACCTTTTCACTATTGTAGGCCTCCAAGTATGCCAATTTTACAAAGGAACTACCCTTAGATCCTCACACCAGACTTCCAAACCCAAAAAAAGTCTTTAATTAGGTCTCAAAACAAGATATTTTCTAGGTCTTAGGACCTTACCCGCTCAACTAGGCTTCCAATACAAAACCCCCCATTTTTCAATGCAAAGAGGGAGGATTTATAGAAACTCATATACCTGGGCCTTCCCAGACCATTTCAAAGAATAAAACATCTTAAAAATACCCTAAACAAGGTCAAAAGTTCATTACATAGACCATTCCTTCAACACTTTTTCAAAATCACTCCTTGGTTCCTCAAATTCTCATGGAAAAGTGCTTGTTTCAGCCTAAGAACCCCATCCTATTGTCATTAGTTTCATTCCAAGGAATGTTAAACAATAAAAGACCATACTATAAAAATGTACATGCCATCCCACCAAGAAAAAAGTCATAACAATATGTGGGATGGTCATTTCATAATTAAATCCTACTCAAACCCTTGACTGGCTTGAAATGAGCAGTTTCAAAAAATTGTCAATTGCTCCCTTCAAACATACTATTAAGCCCTCATACTTGATGCATTAGAGATTTAAGAAATGTGCCTAAAATATTATATTAGTTTTGTATCAAGGGGAGGCTGTATAGATCCATACAAGTGCAGGATTGTGCAAAACAACCAGTGAATTTCTGGAAAACAACGTTTCTTTATCATAGAAATGGATTTCAAAATGGACAATACTCCTCCTTTCGAGCCAATGGAGGTTGCTTTTAAACCTTTTGCAATGACAAACAACTCCCCCCAATTCCTATAAATAACAAACAACCACCTTTGAAAGCATATAAAAACTTTGTCTATGCTTCCATAGTTTGTACACATTTGTCAATGCTAGGTTAACTTTTGTACACAATGATTGTAAGTATTATTTAAATGAATCCTTCAATGACATATATTTTTCAATTAACTTGAATGGATACATTTTTTACGAACTAATATTCATCTCATTACCAAAGTATAGATAAAATTATCCGCCATGCCGAAGAAAAAGACAAAGAGGAATCTAATAGATGAAGAGAAGGAAACCTTCAAAGAAAATGAGAGAGTTCGGGTGGCGGCATATCGTGAAAAGAAGAAATTGGAAATGATTGATGAAAACAAGCCGATTGTAGAGGAACCTCAACCATAAAAAAGAGAACAGGAATTGGCAGCACAATAGGCATGAATGCAAAAGCATCATCGTAAGACAGTTTCATATACCATAGTTGGAGACACACCCTCAACGACAAGTGAATATGAAGGGACACCATTAAGCACAAGCGAATATGGAGGGACACCATCTAGCACAAGTGAATATGGACAGACACCATCTACTGCAAGTGAATATGGAGGGACACCATGTACCACAAGTGAATATTGTTGGACACCATCCAACACATCTCAAGCTGAGAGTACATCATCACTTGAAATTGACGAAGAAGCTATGCCATCATCCCCATGTGAACCTCAAGGTATGTCTTCTTCTCCACCCTCGATCAAAGGTACACAATCTAGCCCACCTCAGTTAAATATTGATGAAATTCCTAATGTTGAGATGTATGTACCTAGGAGAACACCACCTATAATTTTGCATAGAAAGCCAAAGTATTTGATTAATATTGGTGATGAGATTTTGTAGCACATGGAAGGTAAGATTTCAACACGCACTTGTAGAAGATATGCTATAATATTTGGAAACAATTCTTTGAAAGGCTAAATGAGACTGCAAGATGTCAGCTATTTGTTGAAATGATGCGGGGTGTGAAGTATAGGAACATCATGAAGACTCTTGGGTTGAGAACATTGAATGCATTGAGTGAAGACACTATTGTGAAGAATCTAATGGATTCTTATAAGAGTGTGGGTAAGACCTCATGCTCAAAGGATAGTAATGTCACCCGACGTGTCATTACATCGACTTTGGTAAGCTGTCAAACAAAGAGAGCTCATCTAATTAAAAAGACTAGTGAACAAATGGGAATTGGTAGAATTTTTTTATCAAGAGCCATTCAAAGGCGGCAAAGAATTGACGGCAATGATTCAAATGAATTATGGGCGTTCTCGGGGAGACTGCCACGAAAAGATAAAGAAGTTGTCAAAGCCTTGAGAACATTAATTGAAGAGTATTGGAAGAATAACACAAGCCCATCTCTGAATCAAAGGGATGTGGTAAGAAGGAGAATCAGTAGTCGGAATCGTGAGCCACATCCAAAGCATTTTTTGGATATGACTCAAACCCTTATTTTTCAAAAATTTGAAAATAATTATCCTCAAATTAGTATTTCTCAAAGATTTTTTGAAATGCTTAAACCTTTTTATGTCAAGATAAATCACACACGCACTACTTGTTGTTGTAGACTACATATTGAATTTTCTAACCATTATGATGTTTATCGTTCTATATGTTTAGATTTGCATACTAACAATGTTTTGCAGGATTGTGGCATACGAGCCCCACCAAAATCTTCAAGAGAGTTCTTATCAAAATTTTTATGTGAAATAGAGGATGACTAGATATTCTATAGGACAACATGCTTGGATGGTTCATGCGAGCATTGCGGTGGCTTCTAGCGTATGCCAGTATGTCAACATATGGAAAGCACATATGAGGTGGGACAAAAACTAGTGCAGTTTGGGAAGTATAAAATAGTGGCATATGCTACAAAAGATGGGTCTCAAGCAAAAAGATGTGAGCTGGTTATTGAGAAGATTCCAGTGTACCAATTTATGACCACATTTTGTGACAATATACTATCTGAGTATGCAATGCATACCCATAGAGCCCGATGGTTGGACACACAATTCAAGCTATGTAAGGACACCTTTCCAGTTGGAAGCATAGTATCCGTGGTTGAATTTATGGAGAACTACACTCTACAACCACAACATGATGTGCAGTCACAATATTACAACTCCGCACAAGTTTCAATAGTTGTGCACATAACATTCATTCATGTATTTGATAGTACAAATGAGAAAAGGAAGGTATTGAGGGAGTACCAATTTTACATTAGTGATGATCGCATGCATTCTCTAGAGTTCATGCAAGGTTGCTTCCAGATGTTCTACAATGGTTTGGCTCAGAGGGGCATAGAATACAATCGAAATATAATATGGTCTGATAACTATGCAACACAGTTCAAGAACTCGTGCATGTTCTACTAGTTGTGCAGGATGCATGTCATTACAGGTGTTCAACATATGTAGAACTTTTGTGAGGTTGGACATGGAAAGGGGGAGCATGATGGTGCAGGAGCATGTGTGAAAAGAGAATTAGCACGAGAAGAGTTAAAGTATAAAGATAGTGCAAATTTGACGGATGCAAAATCAATCATCGAGTGGTGTAATTCTTTGATGGGTCTAGGTAATGAAGGTACGTCTTTAGTTCATAGATTTTTTTGGTTGATGGATGATACTAACATTGCACCATATGAAGACTATCGTACACTAACAGGATCGAGTGAGCTACACTCTTTCCTTAGCTCAAATCCAGGTTCATGGAGTATCGATACATGAAAGATGGAATGCTTTTGTTCTTCATGTACAATGGAAGCTTGGAATGATTGTGAGTCAGGGGAGTGGGTTGACAAATGGTTCACAAGTATCTTAGCCCACTTCACATGTATCACCCTTCGACAGCATTGGAATTGACACAGATGGAAGCATCGATCGACTTTGACCACGTATTGGATCTAGTTCAACCAGGTGATATATCTACTTGCTTAGTTGTTGAAATTCCATATCGTTATCTTTTTTTGTACTGTATTCGTAATGTTGACAAATTTCAAGAGATTTTCTGCACATATCAATGTAGGGCATGTTTATGCAGTTATTGCAGATGAAGACAATGAAGAGGGAACACACTATTACTTGTGTCATTGTGTTGAGGCCAAAAATAAATTGGAGGCCCCAGTTATAGATGGAGAAAACATCAAATACCCTACAGGCTCAGTTGTGGTTATTGGAACATGGCTTAGAAGGTACCCACATTCAAGTGTTAAACATTGACTATTTCAGGACTTTGACATGCATCGTAAGATTCTTCATTACTCAAACCTTGTCGTGGCATCCAATATTCATTTGACCAAATATGGGGGTAGACCTTTGAACAAGACCTTGTGGAAGGTCCGTGAGTCTGACCATGAGGCTATACTTGACACAATAAAGAGTAGAGCAGACCCAGATGGTTCGTTGGATTAATTTGTAAGTATATGCACATTGGTTCTTATTAATTTATAGTTGTATGCACATTAATTTGTTTGATGGAAATGCTATCATCTTCTTTTATAGTGATTGGTGTCCACTTGCAAAAAATGCAGATATATGAGCTATCCAAGAGAATGTCAGCCAGAAAAGCAATGCAACATCCTTATTTTGATGATCTTGATAAATCTCAATCAAGATTTTAAGCCATTAAAAAAGTGTGTGCAAAGCTTGGTGAGGGAATTTCAAGTTATTCATTTGATTTTAACCTTATCATGAGTAGCTATGATGTAGACATTATAAGAGCATCTGAAATTTCAACTTACTCTCTTTATGAGAGGTGTTGTGTGCAATAGGTATGCTGGAATTCCTAGTGAAGATGTATGACCAGGAGTGAATAAGTTGTGAAACTTGCATGCCTATTTTTAAGTGCATTCCATCTATTTTTATTTCATTTTCATTTTGTATGCTCTTTCTTTTTCTCTTTTACTTTGCGTATTTGTAAGTAAACTACTAAAAATTGATTGATCTCCCATTGCAAAAAATGCTGATTTAAGAGCCATCAAAGAGAATCTCAGCCAAAAAAGAAATGTAACATCCTTATTTTGATGATCTTGACAAACCTCAATTTTGATTTCAAGCCATTATAAAAGAGCATGTGAAGCTTAGTGATGGAATGTTTAAGTTACTCAATTGAAATTAACCACATAATGAGCACCTATGATGTAGACATTTAAAGAGAATCTTGAATATATGAGTGAAATTGTAAAAGATCTATGAGAATGAAGTGCCTGAGGCATTGTAATAAGATTTACTTACATAATGAAAAACTCTCAGATCCGCAATTGTAATAAGATTTACTTACATAATGACAAACTCTGAAGCATTGTAATAAGATTTTCTTACATAATGCATTGTTGGGACATAAATTATCATGTATCCAAACCCTCAGATCCATAATTTGTCTCAGGAAAAACTCACTCCACATTGCCAAACCAAAATCCTTATTTTATGCAATATTTTATCAAAACCTAGGGTGAAATCTCATTTTTCATGCCCTTTTCCATCAAAATCTACAGGGGAAGCAAAATAAACCCCATAAAACTTATTCCCTTTCACTTAGAAATTTCTTGGCTGATCCTATAGGATCATGTTGGGCCCCTCTAGAAAAACCTCTCTCATTTTTTCTTATCTCGGAGTGGTTTTCCCATGACGACAGATACTTGATGGAAAAAGTGTCAAAATCAAGCCGTGCAAAGTTGCAAAGTGGTGCAACTTTCGTTCTGCAACTTGTGTGACCAAGAGGACTGTCCAACATGTCCAAATAGGTATTTTTATTCTAGGCATGGTCCTCTTTTGCACCAAAACATGTGAAATCATTCCGAGCTATGTTCCACTGGATCGATCCCTTAAGGGTCCAAAGTGCAAAATGGCTGCAAACTTCAGAATTCTATTACTTGGATACCGTGACACTTAGAAACTTATCATCTAATCCTACAAGATCGTGTTGGTCCCCTCTAGAAAAAAATCTCTCGGTTTTGGCTATCTCGAAGTGGTTTTCCCGTGGCAGCGGATTTTCACTTGATGGAAAAAGTGTCAAATTCAAGCTGTGCAAAGTTGCAAAGTGGTGCAACTTTCGCTTTGTAACTCATGTGACCAAACTAACTACTCCAACGTGTCCAAATAGGTATGTTTATGATAGGAATGGTCCTCTTTTGCACCGAAACACGTGGAATCACTCCGAGCTACGTTCCACCAAATCGAGCCCTTAAGGGTCCAAAGTGCAAAATGGCTGCAAACTTCAACATGCTATTAATCGGATACCATGACACTTAGAAACTTATCATCTGATCCTACAAGATCATGTTGGGCCCCTCTACAAAAACCTCTTCTTGTTTTTGCTATCTCAGAGAAGTTTTCTCGTGGCAGTGGATTTTCATTTGATGGAAAAAGCATCAAATGCAAGCAGTGCAAAGTTGCAAAGTGGTGCAACTTTTGTTCTGCAACTTGTGTGACCAAGTGGACTGTTCCAACATGTTCAAATAGGTATTTTTATAATAGGAATGGTCCTCTTTTGCACTAAAACACGTGGAATCACTCCGAGCTATGTTCCACCAGATCTGTCCCTTAAGGGTCCAAAGTACAAAATGGCTTTAAACTTTAGCGTGCTATTACTTGGATACCATGATGCTTAGAAAATTCTTGTCTAATCCTACAGGATCACGTTGGGCTCCTCTAGAGAAACCTCTCTCAATTTTGGCTATCTCGAAGTGGTTTTCCCGTGGCAGCGTATTTTCACTTGATGGAAAAAGTGTCAAATTCAAGTTGTGCAAAGTTGCAAAGTGGTGCAACTTTCGCTTTGCAAATCGTGTGACCAAAATAACCACTCCAATGTGTATGAATAGGTATGTTTATGCTATGAATGGTCTTGTTTCCCACTGAAACACATGGAATCGCTTCAAGCTACATTCCACTGGATCGATCCCTTAAGGGTCCAAAGTGCAAAATGGCTGAAAACTTCAGCATGCTATTACTTAGATACCATGATGCTTAGAAAATTCTCATTTGATCCCATAGGATTGTGTTGGGTCCCTCTAGAAAAACCTCTCTCGATTTTGGCTATCTCGGAGTGGTTTTCCCGTGGCGGCAAATTTTCACTTGATGGAAAAAGTGTCAAATTCAAGTTGTGCAAAGTTGCAAAGTGGTGCAACTTTTGCTGTGCAACTCGTGTGACCATACTAATTATTCTAACATGTCTGAATAGGTATTTTTATGCTATTCATGGTCCTCTTTTGCACTAAAACATGTGGAATTGCTTTGAGCTACGTTCCATCGAATCGATCCCTTAAGGGTCCAAAGTGAAAAATGGCTACAAACTTTAGCATGCTATTAATCGGATATCGTGATACTTAGAAAATTTTCATCTGATCCTATAGGATCATGTTGGGCCCCTTTACAAAAACCTCTCCCAGTTTTTGCTATCTCAGAGTGGTTTTCCCATGACAGTGGATTTTCAGTTGATGGAAAAAGCATCAAATGCAAGCAGTGCAAAGTTGCAAAGTGGTGCAACTTTCGTTCTGCAACTTGTGTGACCAAGCGGACTGTTCCAACACATCCAAATAGGTATGTTTATGCTATGAATGATCCTCTTTTGCACCAAAACATATGGAATGACTCCGAGCTATGTTCCACCAGATCGATCCCTTAGGTTGGAGGAGTCTAAAGTTGCAAATTTGTAAGTTGCTTAAAGCAACAAATTTGAAATGCAACAGTTACTTGTTTTGAAAGTTGGTTTTTAGCTAGTTGAGGGTGTGAATCAGTTAGAGAAGGGTGTAAAACACTATGTAAAGCCTTGAGAGGCTCAAATGGAGGTTGTTGATGAACTTTTGGATAAGATCTAATAAGAATTATTCACATTGTTCTCTGTTTTTTAGATTTTTTATACAAACTTGCTGATCCCATACTTGGTATGACCTCTAGCTTCCTGTACGGTCCCAAGGAACCCATCTCTCATGATAATGAATGGCCCACTTAGCACTCATTGCATCTAGGTGATTCTCACAAAGGTGAGGCACTAGGCCTTCTTGGGAGGTCACCCATCCCAGTACTACTCCAGCTCAAGCACTTAACCACAAAGTTTTTACCCCAAGGTTAAGCCCACTTAGCTTGCAACCCCATTTGCAAAACCTTGAGCAAGTGTTGTGCCTTATGAAACATTCATTATAGAGCCCCTTTAGCTCATCAATTGATAAGTAGGAGGTATTTTCTACAATGTGTCAAATTGTGATACTGCTATCAGGATTCAATTGTGTAGTTTTTGAGTATAAAAGAGAATGAGAAGGGAAGATCAAGGTAATCAATTCGTAGAATTATTTTTATTATTGAATTACCTAGTGTGGGATTGGTCTATATGAGCAAAAATTTATAATATGGGAGTATATGTTTCAAGCATATAATCTGGAAAGGACTCAAAGTAAGATGCATGAGTACAAAGTATCGATAAAGAAAGACATCCCAATTCTCAAAGCCTATATATCAATGATAGGCAGATTCATATTCAAAGCTAGCACATGATTTTAATTGATTAATTAGAAACAAATATTATATTTATTTATCAAATTTCCATTATCAAATTAATATTTGAATTAGACTTCATATTTAGAATTTATTTCATTTATAATTTGGGGACTCCGTTATCTATCTTAATAATATTGGATGACAACCTTTGTCAATACAATAAGAAATAAATCAAAAATATATTGATCTAGAGCTCAATTCATTATAGTGGTATTAGAGCAAATGAACTTGCTAGTCTTTGGGTATTGTGACAAATTGACTTTCCATTGGAAGCATGGCAACCAATGATAGTGGTTGGAAAGATTACTTTATGAATCAGGTAGTAAGCTTAGTATTTTATCTTAAAGGAATGCCATTATGGTCACATTGAAAATAATAGAAGAATGTTTAGGATTTATTGAGCAGTCATTTGTAGTATTAGATATAGCTCTAGCTTTTGCATTATTGCACATGATTGCAGACATTTTCAAAGATCTAGATGACATCAATAGTTCTCATTACTCAAGAAGGATGAACATCTTAAAGATATTTGTGGAAATCAGGACAAGTAACCTTCTTGTGGACTTAGGGTTGCAAGATTTGATCTACAACATGTTCCACCATTTCTTCAGTAGGATGAAGAACACACATAATGAAGGTGTGTTTGCAGCCATGAAAGATTATGGTTTGAACTATCTAGAAGAGTGATGTTTTATCTCGACTAACCATATCTATACTATGGTTTGTTTAGAAACAAGGATGGGTTCTCTCTTCATCGACATATACATTATTCCTCGATGTGTTCACACCAGTGTTACAAGACTTGGACTCGCCTTGGACTTGACAAGCCAATTTTTTACTTGGACTCGGGCTCAGAGCCCAGACTCGACAAATAGAAAAACCTAAGAAATTCGAAGATTTTTAAGGATTTAAAACTTGTTTCATGCACCCTTTAATAAATAAACCTTAAAGAAACAATAGCATCATCAAATAGAAATTACTATGATCTCATACACAAACATACATCAATCACATAAGTATAAGCGCAAATTTTAGCCGAAGGAAATATCACATTTAGATATATAAATATTGTGATATTGCTATCAGGATTCAATCATGTAGTTTTACAAGTCAAACTCATTGACCCATGATTCATGAGTAGTGGTTCACAAGAACCCATCTCTCATGATAATGAATGGTTCATAAGGAGGAAGATAAATCTTCATACATTTCTTCTATCACAAACAAGATAAGTGCTTGGTTTCATGAAGGTCATGAGTCAACCATTAATGGGGAGTGAATACATGAAGAACCAATGGAGAATGATAATGGCTTTAGACCTATTATAAAGGATAATTTTTTTTTGTTTCAACGATGCAAGAGGTTTTTGGTTTGACTACCAAAAAAAGCCTATGAAGAATGCATGTGAAACTCCTTTGGACCTTGAGGGTGTTCTTACTCCATCTCAAGGATCATACATTGAGGATGACATAGATCAATACTAGGGATAACCAGTTAATAATTATACACATGAATAAGTCAAGCATGTACATGTCAATAAGGGAAGTACAAGTACTCAAAAACACGTAAGCCTCAAAAAGTATACACACGAATACATAGTATACAAAAATTAAAACAAAGTATATGCACAAATACAAGGTATACGCATGAAAACAAGTAAGCCACAAATTATACATTTGAATGCATGTAAGTGACAAAGTATACATGTAAGTTGTAAATTATACACTTGAATACATGTAACTCATATCTATTGAACCATCAATTTAGAATGTAAATATGGACAGGCATCGATAAAAGATATTTGTATTAACCAAATAGCCATGTAGGCATACATCAATATATGTCGATATAAGTATGAAATATATGTACAAAATAGCCATATAGGCTTACGAGAATGCCATATAGGCATACAATGCCAAATATGTCCAATAAAAAATATGTACAAAACCACCATGTAGGCATACAAAAAAGGGCTCTGGAATCAAAAGTCATTGCTCTACATGCCTTGGAAATAAAATCATTCCCTTTCCTTTTCAATCGGATGGTGATAGGTTTGTCACTCATTTTTACTGTGCTCAAGGAGTGCTCCTATTGCTCCTCCTAGGGTTTAGTTCATTGTGAAGTTTTAACTATTACAATAAGAAGTAAAGACATGAATATATAGAAATTACATTATAAAAAATGATATATTTGATAAAATAATCACTTACCGCCATCTTACGATCTCTCTCCATGAGGGAAATATTCTCACGCCCATGCTCAGGCATGCTCAAGCCCTGTATAAACCATACAAATAGAAATTAAACTACATGAATCAATAATGGTTTGATTTTTCACTAAATAACATCTATAGCAACAAATGTAAATGTAAATTTACTAATTTTCCTTATACCTCTCCTATCAAAGCCATCGAGGATTGTATAGTAGATGTCACACCAATATCCATTTCCCTCATCACATTCAGAGGTGTATCATCATGCAACATCTGAAAATAAAACAACAAATTATTCAACGTAATCAACGATGAGCATATAAACTACACAAATCTATTAATTACTTGATTCATTAGCTAAACTCTTTATTCTATTACCTCTTTGTAGGTTTGAGTAAATCCACCACCACTGGGAAGTGTTCCATCAAAACCTCCAATATTAGTTTATTCAACATCCAAAATTGCATATTAAGTTACCATTCGTAAAACAACGCTATTAACATGCAATAAATTTATAATTGTTTACTAGTTACATACCCTAGCAAAAATAAGTTGGTGGGGGGCTAGTGTATCCAGTCTCAACACTGCGACCCTGCAATTTTATTAAAATCATAAAACATTTTTAGTTAATCTTGCATTTCAAAATCGAAATTTAATAAATTAAATTCAATGAACATGCACTAACTTTTACCTGACTATTAATGCCATATGCTTGATGCAAAATGTCAGCTACCCTCTCCATATCCATAGTTGTAGGTGGATCCTACGTACTAGTCTCTTGAGTGTCGGTGGGGTCATATGAACAAGTAGCCCCACAAGATTGACACACATGTGTTCGAAGGCCACCACTCAAAGACTCCCCTGGATGGCACTGTAGAATATGGCTAGTATGATGGATGACACTTTGGGTCAAAGTGCTGATCGCCTACAATGTCTCTATGTTAGTACTTTCCTTCGTGATGAAAGGCATAACAACATGCTCACAAGGTGGCCTAGCGAGAGCTCGTCTACCTTTCCACATAGGATCCGAGTGTGCACCATGTCTATCCTGAGCTGACCCCCCACCTCTCCCCTAGAAATCCCTCATATCAAAGTAATTTGGGATCTTGTTCAATATGAACTCACTGTATAGTTTCCTAAGGAAATATTGTGGGACCTCACAATTGTTGCACGGTTGGTAATCGAAGACCATGTACCACCTATCATAAAACTTATCCCTAATCTATTGGTGGTGGCACCAATGGATAGGAAACCTCTTCGCATTGAGGGTAAGATTTTGATTTGTGCGTGGGTCAGTGAATAATGAGCACAAATCACCTTTTGTAATTTTTAAATCTTTTACATCCTTGTATGATAGTTTATTTGCATAATATTCCCTAGCCGCCTCCCTCCTATCTTGCCACCCAGTTGATTGTTTGCTAATTGAATCTACATTTTTTAACATATCTTTCAATGAATTTTCTAGGGTCATTCTTTCTACGATTGAACCATTTGGATCACTCAACCTACTGATCAAATCCTCAATTTTATTTTTCTTGTTCTCAATTTCACTCATTAAATTTTGTTGAGTGCCAGGAGGGGGTTGAGTGATTGGTGGAGAAGGTTGATGTTTTGGTTGATTTTGATCTTGAGGATTTGGTTGGTCTTCCTGTTGAGGATTTGGTTGGTCCTCCTGTTGAGGATTTTGAGGGTTTGCAGGTTGATTTTCATCTCCAAAAAATTCAAACAAATATATATCAAATTCAACCTAAAACTAACATATTCAAAACAAAAACCATAGAATCCTTACCTCTCACAGCTCCTTGTCGTCATGGTGCCATCGTTGTGAAGAAATATCAATTGTTGGTGAAGAAATTTGTTGAATTTCTCCTCCTAGAACGCGAGTGCGAAATTGTGGGGGTTTTGGCCATGACTAGAAAAAAAAAAAATCAAAATGCTAATGACAAATTTTCATTTCTTTTTTTTCTTTTAACAGTCAATAACGCGAGCAAGTTATAACGCGCTCACATTATCAGTTTCTAGTTGCCAAGCCTCAGGCTCAGCATAACAATCCATAATGCAAGCGCGTTATAATGTGCTCGCGTTATGGATTTTCAATTTTTTTTTTGGAGGGTGTTCACGAAATTGCTACCCATTTCCATGCACCCGCCCAACTTGTAAATATTAAAATGCACTAACACTACAAGTACTTATAATGTTGCAACATGTAGCAAGGTGCAAAAAACTTTCCAAAAGTAAAACTCATGCCCAAGGTGTGAACACGAGTCTATTATGACATGTTTTCATAGTCAAGGCTCATTAATTAGGCAATCTTCCAAAATTAACACCTGCCCCCACCAAATTAGCCACCACTTGACACACATGAAAACTTAGGTGCCTCCATAATTATAGCCTTGTTGTCATAGTGTGAATAGGAAACTATCATACATGACACTTATAGTTGTCATATCCTGTCATATAAGTTTGCATAGTTAACTCTTATCGCTGTCGTAAATTATCATAACAAGTGTCATAGTCTGTCATAATGCATGAGATAGAAACTTATGAAAAATTCCACCAATCTATCCTAGAATCTAGGTCCTCCAAAGTGGATGCCTACTTCCACAATTATAGCTTAGAACAATTACATGTCAATTTCCATGTAGGATGCCACATCATCGGTGGGTCCCACAAAGTGACTACATATTTGGTAGGCATAATTAACATTATAAAATAATTAAATGATGGGACTCAAAGGTTGAGACACGCTAATCCCAACACACCCAACATGAGCACTCTGCTACACATGACCACAAAATAAAAGAACATAGCCACCATATTTTTAAATATGAGCTCTAGGTCAATATCACACTATATGAAACCACATGACCAAATTGGAAATGATCTACCTTATCCATCCTTGAAATACCTGTTATACCCTTAAAAATAAGATAAAGTATAGGAATTCCACTTAAATAAGGGTTAATAATCAATTATTTTCTTTTGACATATTTCCTTAATCTTTCTAGGTTAATAAACCACAAAAGAAGAAAGATCCAAAACCTCAAACACCATGGAACTATCACATGCACAAACATGCAAGCAATATAAAATCACATGCAAGTACATGAAAAATATGGAACCACCATAACTCAAATACCAATTTTAAGGAAATAAGTAGTGTAAGTTTTTGGATCAACATGCTTGATACATATGCATGAAAATATGCCACCATAAAGTGTAATCAAGATATAGATAATTTCACACATTAACCATTTAAGGAAAGTAAAATATATTTAAGATATAATTAAATTTTGGTTACATAATGGCATGCAAATTAACATATCCAAGAACATGAGTGAAGAAAACTAGAAAAATAATAGGCAAAAGAAAAGAAACACCAATATATGTGAGGAAAACCATTTTAGGTAAAAAAATACATAATCCAAAAGCACCAAAAGAATGGATAATTTACAAAAAAACATGTTTTAATACACTTACATGCTTAGATCCTTAACATGGAGATCACATTTTTCTCTTCTTGAGGAAACATGACAACATAACTCTACAAAGAAAATATGAATTTAATGGATTAGATTTGGAGATGTTATGTGGTTTGTTCACTTGGATTTATCTTTGATTAATTTATTAGTTCCTTTGAATAATTTATATCTATGATTCTATTAATTTTACATTGGTTATTGATATATTTTTGAATTTGTATCTTGCATTGCAAGATCTATGAGTTGTGCAATATTGTAGACTATCTATACTTATAGGTTACATATATAAATTGTATGTTTTTATCCAAACCATATATATTTTATTGTGAATGTAAATTCTATTTGGGTGGACTATTTTGGTCACTTATTTTATTAGTTTGATTATCATTATGAGGTTGAGATATGGTGTTACCTAATACAATTGTGTTGTGGGACTTAAACTTGTTGACTATATGATGTGTTCATGTGAGACTCAATGGGAGTTTGATGTAGGTACATTTGGTTGTGATCATTGTGTCATGGATGTTCCTTTTACTCTTGGAGACATTGACATGACAAGGTTGATTATGTACATACTTTATTGGTGGTGTTTGATTGATTATTGATTGTAGGTAGTGGTATTTTTTCTTGTTTTGGAGATCATGGTTTTACTTTCCACTTTAGGAGATCCTAGTTTTGTAGTTGATATATTTAATTGGTTGGGGAAATTCATGATCTTTATTTAAGAGTGGTTGTCATGATGTTATGGATAAATTTCTTATATAGTTCAGTGCGATATTTTGATAGTGATGGTTTGGTATATTGTATCTTCATAGTTTGGAGATCATGATTTTACTTTACCTAATGAGAAATTTTGATGTTGATAACTTTGATGTACTGGGTCCATGATTATCTTCATTGAGGTGATGCTTATCATGATGCATTGTGCAGTTAGGTATCATGATTCATTGGGAGGTTTTGGTAGTGATGTGGATTCATCATTTGGTGATGGATGAACTTTTGGAGTGGTTTTTGGTGTCATGGAGGAGCTCTTAGATAATTTTTATTGCATGCAATGATAATTCATTGACATATCAGGTTCTATTGATAGGAGATGGTTATCTTCCTATTATTTAGAGATATTGAGATCTTGGTACCATGGAGGACTCTTAGAGTATTTTATGAGGTGTTGATTATGATTTGTTATTTTTAAAGATGATCTTTATTTAGAATATGTATGTTATTGCACCATGGTGGACTCTTTGTCACATAAATTTTAGCATGATACATGTGCCCTTAGGAGAAAATATGTTCATTGGGGAGATATTTTATTCTTTTGAGGAGATGCAGATCATGATGTCATAGAGAGTTCATGATTTTTGATATCGAAGCTTTGATGATGATTTTGGTTTATTTGATTAATAAGTGTGTATGGACTATAAATTCATTTGTGAAACCGAAAGATAAACAATAATCAACAAGATTCACAATCAAAAGATCACATCAATAAAACAAATAAAGAAAATTGAATCAAACAAAATTCAAACCTTATACACATTGAAACACACAATCTACTCTAACACAACTCCATTGTTCTCCTCTATTCACCTTGGAGAATGGTGTAAGTATTCCTTTGCTCTTATATTTTTATAAGGACAATAACATAAAGTAGTTCAAAATATGACTATAGTTTCCCTACATAATTTGAGATGAAGAATGAATGATAGGATGGTTCAATTTATAGATATTTAGTGACATCGATCGATGATCAAGATTAGAAGAGAGACAAATAAGATCAATGGTGAAGGATTGATGAGAGGAATTGATGGTCAACTAAGTGATTGCATGAATAAGAGGATTCATTGGAGTGTTAACTGAGATTGACGGTTAGTAGACTGCATTGATTGCTCAGTGGACTTGAAGTGAGTGGGAGTGAAGTGGATCTGATTGATGAGTGGACTGAGAGTAAGTCTTAGTCAACAGGTGAGGTGGAGTTTGCATGAGTATTTAATAATTAAATTAATCTAATTATTATTTACATGTACAAAGTTAAAATAAATAAATAAAATACTTATTTTATTATTTACATGTGTAAATTTGAAATTAATAAATAAAATAAGTAATTTTATTTATTTTGGATAATTTGAGAGATAAATTAAATAATTATTTAATTTGACAAGTGGTAAATGCATAATTAATTAAACTTTGGGATAGAGGAATAATTAGTAAATTAATTAAATAACATTAATTATTTATTTAATATAGATGAATAGTGGTGGAAAAGATAATTTAATTCATTAATTTGAAATTATTTAATTAAAGTAAAATCAAGAGGAAATTAAAAATAATTAAATCATTTAATTATTATGATGAAGCGAAACTGATGATTAATTTAATCAAATAATGAAATTATTTAATTAAATATTGAGGAAGAATTAGTTAGATTAAATGATGAAAAATGACTTATTTTGAATAAAATATGTTAATCAGAATTAAGTGTATATTTTTCCCCTCATTGAGACAATACATTTTTATAGAGTTGTTTTAAAGAAAGTGATGGTGTGCCCTAGTTTGCCTCGACAAATGGAATGGAGGTGGGATTTCCTCTTAGGAGTTTGGTGAAAAAATTAATTAAAAATAATTTATTTAGACGAACTCACAAAAATGAAAGAATTTAATGGAGGATAGTGGAAAATGATAAAATTAATAAAAAGAAGTGGAGTTATTTGATGGGGGTAAGTGAAGGTGAGAGAAATAGGTTAGAGGGATTGAGAGAAATAAAAAATGTGAAAAATGGGGGTAGGTGGGTATATAAAAAGTGAGTGAGGGGAAAATTATCCTTATTGCACTCCTTAATTTATGGAAATTGTGAGAGCTTTGCTGTGTGAGAGTGATTTTGGAGAGAATGGCAGGATTTCGGTGGGTGATAATCATGTGGAGAGGGTTTAGATGTTCAAATAGAGGGATGACATGCAAGTTGAGGTAGCGTTTTGACCTAGCTTTTTGAATTGCATGTTTTTATGTATTTTTGTGGGTAGGGTTAGCTAGGGTTTTACCTAGGGTTTTGGTGAATGTACCAAACCCTAGGGATTTGCATTTTTTGAATTGTGATTTCACATGGAGACCATGAAGATGATGTGAGACATGGTTGGATTATGGGGATCATCTTTCATATTGTTGGCATAATAACTATTTAATTGGGAGGATAACTTAGATCATTGAGTTATATTTTCCAGAAAGGGTATGCAAACAATATGGGGAGCAACAAGATGTACCAGCTGGGGAGGTGATATTTTCTCTTACCTCTAGAGAGGTTTTACATTGGGGAATGATGATTAGAGAAAAGAAAATGATTTCAAACTTTGAATGGTTGGTTCAAGTGCAATGGTTGTCAAGACTAGATGTTGTGGATGCAGGGGATATGTGAATATATGATAAATGGTGGGCAAGGATGAGACCCACATGATTGATAGATCTTGTAGGTGGGGATGGTAGAGGACAATATGAGGAGAGGAGAGAGTTGAGGAGGATAGATAGGTTATTATGTCACCATGTCAATCATGTGGATGATGTAGGGATGGTGATGATGGAGGATCAAGACCCGATGCTCAACTAGTAGTGGGGGCTACCACCTATGGTACAATAGGTAGAATTGCTATATTTAGTTAGAAAGTATACAACATAGTCTCCAACAATAAGAGATGAGACTATGGGTCATGATGAGGATGATTAGGTTACAATCATGTAGGCTCAGGTATAGAGTTTACATGCATAGTTGGTGAGTGCATAGGGTCAATTTTCAAAGTTACAAGTATAGGTGCATGAGTTACAGGAATAGGTGTAGGGACTAATGATGGATAGAGATGTATCAATTGTTCGATCTCTACGAGTAAAGAATTTATTCTTGAAAATATGAGATATCTCATAGGGTCTTGCTACAACTATGATTTTAGAGATTGGATGATATTCATAGGAGGCTATGTACTACATGGATCTATATGAGGGAGTAGTACCACCAGATCAACAAGCTCCTAGTTACACATGTAGTAGATTAGAGAGATCTCGATCATGGAGGTCAATGAGAGGGAGTGATGGGGCCACCACCTCCTACATAAATACTAGGATAGAGTGGACCATCAAGGTCGTGGGAGAGAGGGTCACATGATCTAGGACCATCAAGGTTGTGGGATCTTGCTCCTGCCCATTCTAACGGAGGGAGCTCTCTATAGATATGAATATTTAGATGATGCACTAATTTTGTAGACACATGATTTTGGCCTATGGGAATGATGTATTGTATATTTGTATCTGATGATCCCTTGGACAGGATTTGTATAGAAATATATGACAACATTATTTTTGATATATATATGATGACATGATTTTATTTGAGTTATGCGATGTTGTTATGAATTATATTTGATTTTGATATGTGATCTGATGTGATGGATAGACTAAATGTAATGTATGCATGATATATACTTGTGATGATTATTATATATGTGATAATGGATATTTCTATGAGATGCATTATATGGTTCCTAAAATTTGTGTATGTATGATGTATGAATTATATAGATGTACTATACTTTATGTTTAATTATTTCATGATACATGCATGGATGAAATTTAATATATTATAAAGATAATGATAAAATAGTGATTTTTAATCGATGTCACTTAATAGAATATATGATGAATGAAATGAAGTAGATAGAAATGAGATATAAATATTTATTGATGTAGATGTGATATGAAAAATAATAGATACTGTAATTTCTATTTTGTGTTATTTTTATCATCATAGAGTATTTTATTATGTGGAAAGGATATGCATGCACACCAAGACATAATAAGCCATGGTGGTATATGTATCCTTTTATCTAAAGTTTTTACTATGTGACAAGTGGATATATGTACACCAAGTTGTGACAAACCATGGTGAATTTAGTATCCTTTGCCTAGATGAAGACACATAAAACAAGGATTATTTAGATCTATAAGTATTGATGCTTGTCTAAGAGCTTTATCTAAGATTTCTTTATTTATTAGTGATATGCACAAAAGCTCTATAATAGATATTTTTTTTGGTGTTTTACCTAATTGATCTATAATATTGTACTATGGTGTAGTGGATGTTCTATATGTGAATCCTTGTAGAGTAATGAGTCATTTTGCATCTATAGGTTGTAACGTTGCATTATGGATTTGTTTTCTTTATAGTAATAGTGGCTACATGGTTGTCAAATTCTTAGATATGGTTAACTGTATAACCATAGTTGACAACTGTATAGTTGGTATTGTTGTTGGAGGTACTACCTTGGTTAGGGGAATTTCCTTTTCTCTGGTTGTGTAATGGATCCTTGAATATCACGTGGTCATTTTTTAAGGATTTTTTTTGGCTCTCCACACCAATGCATCTCTTGTTGATTAAGTCCTAAATTAGGTTCTTTAATTTAAAATAGTTGGGAGTAGTGTGTCCTTTTACCTTATGGTAATAAAAAATAAGTTTCCTTCCACCATGTGGGTTTGACTTGCAGTTCATATTGCCTAATTTCTGGAGGAGTGACTATATTCACTTGGATTAATTTGTGACGTACAGACTCAATGTGATCTCATAGAGGAGTAAACTTTCACCGTGGGTTGTTATCGAGTCTAGGAGGTTCTCTATGTGTGTTATCCTAGATATCTGTTATGTCTGAACATTGTTTGGTGCTTGTATGCATAAGGTGGGTTGAGTAGTTTGAGTCATTTTGGCATCAACCACACCTTCATTAATGATATTTTAATTCTTATTCCAATAACAAGACTTGTCATTTAAAGAATAGTCTTTATTTTCTTTGAAGATTTTAACAAGTCCTTTAACAATTAGGGATTTCTCGATAGTAACGCCCTTTTCAGTGACTTTGTTAAAATAATTTGAACATAACATTTTCAAGTGGAACCCTATTTCAATGTTCATGTTTTGAATGAAAATTTCAACTAATTATTTCTTCAAGATGTGACATAGAATCTTACTATCCAAGTTTTGTCATCTTTGTAAGAAGGAGATGAAAATGTTTCTCCAACATTCTATTTAGTGGTGCATAAGTCAATAATTGTTGTTTCATGCTCTATATTATAAGGGAAATATGAGATAAAATTCCCATCAATTTTACTAAAGGTCCTTATGCCACCAAGGAATTGAGAAAACCACTCCATGGCTTGTCCTCCTAAGCTTCTTGGGAAGAGGTGCATTAGATAAGTATTGTTATGCATAACCTCTAAACAAGCTACTTAAAAATATCTCATGTGATCATGAGGGTCTTCCTTTCCTTTATACTTATAAAATTTGGGTATTTCAAGGTGATGTGGAAAGGGTGGCATAGGAAAAGTTCTGTTAAAAAAATAGGAGCATATGTATTGTAATTTGTACCTCTGTTTTGGTGGCCCCATGTGAATATTGGAATTTGTTGCAAATATTGGATTTAAAGAGATAGATTGTTGGGATCTATTATAGGTGGCACATTAATGGAATTGTAGGTGGATGTAGGATGTGATGATTGTTGACCTTGGAAATAGTTTTATTATTATGTATTTTGATGACCATATGGATGGTTTTGGGGATTGTAAGCATGAATAGATGTGTTGGGATTAACATATTGTTGTGAATGATTTTGATATTGTGGATAGATGTTGTGTTTTGGATGTATATAGTTAGGGGGATGGGTATATTTATATGAATCCATGATATTTTGGGTGGATTTATGTTGGTAGGTATTGTGGTTATGTGGGCATACATTATGATCAGGGTTGGATATGATATCCTAGTAGTTTTGTTAAGTGGTGTATTGGTTCCTTGGTATGTGAATATTTATGTTAGATGTAAGTGGTTGGGGATTATGGGTTGTATATGGCAGTGTTGGTGTATTGTTAGGGTTATTAGGTGGGTGTTAGTGTAATGGGTTGGAGTTATGATATGGCGGTTCTTGTGAAGGGTTAGATGATTGAAATAATTTATGTGGATTAATTATCAAGGTGAGAATGCTAGTTTGACTAGATGTAGTGTTGTATAATGGATTGATGATATGCATAGAAAATGTGGGAGCTTGAGTATGTATGGGTGGTATTATCACTTGTGTGGAATTAGTGGGAATGGTTGTTTGTGGAATGTTTGTAGCAATTTGTGAAGAATTAGTGGGAGGATTGTTAGGGGGTTAGACCATGAGGTTGTGGTTTGGTTGTAGTGAAGGTGGTATGTTATTATTGGAACTGGTTTCTCCCAAGGTCAGGGATGTGATGCTATTAGTGATGTTTTTGGATACACATTATATTGAATTTAGGGGGAAATCTAGCCCCCCTATTGGGAAAGCAACAAGAAGTATTGATCTAGGTTATTTGCTATAATCATTTCAACTAGTTTTATTACATTAGGGTCATGTTGGGTTTCAACTAATTCTCTGGGCATTACATCCCTTACAAACCCATCAATGTTGGAAATTTTTCTAGGAATCAATGAAGGCGGTGTTTCAAAATACCTTGGTACATACATGTGTGGGCGTTCATTGTTTGTCCCTTGGAAAGGATATGTCTTCGTGCTCACCATGTTAGGATCTGGTTGCATTTTATTTTTTATTTGAGACCTCATTTGTATTGGCATATAAGGGATTCTAATATATTTTAATTTGAGTGATTTTTTTGGGATAGATTAATGCGATGCACATGAACAAGAAGTATAAAGAGATCTTAGGGTTTTTTATGATCAAGATTTAGAAAAAATATGTTAAATTTTGGGCTAGAATTGTGAGTCCAAAAGTCAATTTTTTTTGAGATGAAGGTGGAATAGGTGAGCTTAGAAGCTTCTAAGTCAAACTAACCACATATAAGCTAACTTAATATTCTACCTTGAGAAGGAAAAAATTAAAGGGAAAATACCAAGCTAGAATAGATATGAACACAAGATATAGATAGACTAAATGATTTTGATTTTGGGATGATTGAAAATATAGTGATAATGGGGATGTGGTAAGTCAAGCCTAAATCTGGACCTAGACTTTGATTGACAAGATGTGAAGGATGAAAAGGATGATATAAATGATTAAATCTAGGGTCTAACTTTGTGTTAAACCAATAGGTATTAGTTTGGTTTGATTAAGGTCTATGTGTAAGATAATAAGTTGTGATAACAACAAGTGGCCTAATTCATAGAGAAATTGTGATATACAAATAAATTATACCACAATACAAGATAAATGCGTAAATTAGAGTTCCAAATGTGGGATCCTTAGCAGAAATAAATGATAGTTTAATTTTTGTAACAGAGAGGTTTTTAATAGTCACAAGAAATTATGCCACTCTACACAACAAATGCACCTAGATAAGAAACAATTGCATCCAGATAAGAAACAATTGGGCACAAATAAAAAATAATTATTCCCAAATAAGCACAAATTATGTAACAAGATGGTACAATTGTGCATAGAAAGAATAGTTGCAACCTAGGACTGAATTGTTGCGAGATTCTAATAAAAAACTAGGTTTTTGGACTTTTGTTTGACAAACAGTTGCACAAAATGATAATTATTTGCAAAAAAGGTAGACAAATGAGAGATTGAAAATTTTAATTTCTTTATTCTAATTGGTTTTGGTGTAATATGAGTGTATTAATAAAATTTGGCAAGCAAACACTTCAAATGGTATACATGACAGTTGTAGACTTTTTTCAAGGTGACAAGGCTGAATAGTTTTACTAGTCTATACAAGTAAGAAAATCCAAGCACATTAACAACCTAGCTAGTATTAAAGTTGTGATGACTTAGTGCAAACCCGCCTGCCAAAGCACAATACCTTCAAATAATGGGTGACTAGGGCATGCTAAGTCCACGTACCACCTTAATGCCCCTTACCTTGGAAGGATAAGGTCCTAACAAGGATTATATGTCACCTCAACAAGAGAAGAGTACATGGTGAGAAACTTCAAGCATGATATTGTACTCTGCACCACACTAAGATAATAACTGAAGGTCTTAAAGGCTTCTAAATAAACAAGTTTAGTAGTGGGACCATGAAAAATTGACCATTTTGAGGATTGCCAAGTTAAGGGGGCTCTCCCCTCTCCTCATCACCTATAAAAGTCTTAGTAGATCGAGGATTTTTAGGCTTCACTTAAAGGACATTGGTCATACCTTGGGGTGCAAATTTTGTTCTCCCCCTTTTATATACCCCACTGATAAACATGGTTGAGGTCATTCTCGGGGTGATGAAATCCCAAAGAAATCCCGCTAATATAAGCAAACATTAATGATGTTATTTTTTATTCCCAAGATCGTTCTTAAGAGTCACGAGGGAAAAGCATACATAGACAATCAAACCTCTAGTAAATAAACAAAATGTAAATCCTAAGGTATATCTGATCTCCAAGTTTGCACTAGGTGTGAGGAGAGAGCATATGTACCTAAGGACTTATGAAACACAACAAAAAATGTTCATACCTTATGAAATCAAAGTGTTCCTAATTTATAAAAAATCAAACACAAAATCCCTAAAATAGATAATGTTAGTAGTTTAGGGTTTTATCTTCAATCCAATGAATGACACAAGTTTCTTAGTACGTAGATCAATAAACCTAAAATATAATAGACCATTGCTTCAAAGTTATTGAAAACTAATAAAAATAAGATTACCTTCTCTATCAAATTTGTAATTTTGAGCAACAAATGGACCAACCGGAGACACATATGTGCCTATATTTTGTACATGTATACCACATAGAGCCTCAATTACACCATAGATAGCTTCAATTGATAAAATCTATAACAAAGATTAAAAAATGTAGAAATAGGAACATAAAACCTAATTTGGGAAGGAAAAATGTTAGTTTAGTGTTAAAAAATTGCAAAATTAGGGTTATTGATGAAGTCAAACATAAAAGTATAGAAATCCTAAAAATTGATATAGAAATAATTGTGCTCATCTAAGCTATAGATGTGTCGTTATCAGACACATTTGTGCAATTGTGTGAAGAAAATGCACCACATAGTGCCACAATTGTACCCATATTTTAGTTAGTTGCAATGTTTTGGAAATGATTGCACTAAACAAGGCTATAACTACAAGAATCACTTAAAAATCATGAAAAATGGGTTAAATTCAATTTTGAAATTGAAATATAAGAAATAATCAACAAGAATCACAATCAAAAGATCACATCAATAAAGAAAATATAGCAAACTAAATAAAATGAAATGAAAACCTTGCACACATTGAAGCAAACAATCTACTCTAGCACAACTCCATTGTTCTCCTCTATTCACCTTGGAGAATGATGTAAGTACTCCTTTTCTCTCATATTTTTTTAAGCATAATAGCATAAAGAACTACAAAATATGAGTATAATTTCCCCGCACGATCCAAGATGAAGAATGAATGATAAGATGGTTCAATTTATAGATATTTTGTCACTAATCAATAGTCAAGATCAAAGGAGATACTGAAAAGATCAACAATGGAGGATTGATGAGAAGAATTGACGGTTAGCTAAGTGACTGCATGATTCTAGGTAATTGATTGTATGAATTAGTTAAGAGGATTGATTGGAGTGTTAATTGAGACTAATGATTAGTGGGCTGAATTGATTGCTTAGTGGACTCAAAGTGAGTGGGAGTGAAGTGGATTCGATTGATGAGTGGACTGAGAGTAAGTCTTAGTCAATAGGTGAGGTGGAATTTGTATGAGTATTTAATAAAAAATAAATTTAATTATTTACATGTGCAAAATTGAAATTAATAAATAAAATAAATGATTTTATTTATTTTGGATAATATTGAGAGATAATTACTTAATTAAACAATTGTTTAATTTGAGAAGTGGGAAATGCATTTAATTAAATACTAATAAATTATTTAATTAAACTTTGGGATAGAAGAATAATTAGTAAATTAATTAAATAACGTTAATTTTTTATTTAATATAGATGAATAGTGGTGAAAATTATAATATAATTAAATGATTCAAAATTATTTAATTAAAGTGGAATTAAGAGGAAATTTTAAATAATTAAATAATTATAAAATCATTTAGTTATTATAATGAAGTGAAAAATGATCATTAATTTAATCAAATAATGAAATTATTTAATTAAATATTGAAGATGAATTAGTTAGGTTAAATGATGGAAAATGACTTGTTTAGGATTAAATGTGTTAGGCAAAATTAAGTGTCTATAGAGTGGTATGACCATTTTTCTTGTGATATTCTATATATTACAATGTTACATGGGAGTTTGGTTGGCATGAGATCATCTATTATATACGTATTTTATATTTGGATGAGGCTAGGAGATACCTTAGAGATCATGTGTTGAGATGGTTAATCTTTAATGAGCTTTTAACATGAAGATTGAGCATCCTAGAATTAGGTTGGAAATGAGTTCTCATGGAATTATAGAGGAGGTTGTTCTTAGAGTGAGTCATGGTAGTTTGTGATCCTAGATGAATATTCTCCTTCCCCACTCTTAGTCCTCTTAGTGATAAATCATCTGATAGGTATTGCCATCCTTGTTTTTAGATTTATTTTGTTTCATTCTTTATTTCCTCATGGGAATGAGTCTTGAGCTATGAATATTGGTTCTAGAGGGCTTATTTGAGGATTACTTGGAATAATTTTTTGTTCCTTTTCCTTTTTATTTTTTCTTTATCATGGGAGTAATTTTTAAGATTATTTGAGTGTAGAGGATGTATTTGGGCTATATTCCCTTGGTTTTGGTAATAAGTTATTTGGTTTCATCTTCCTTTGGTTTGAGAGGCTTACATATATTGGTTGGTTGGATATTGACAATGTGTGATCTTTAGAGTTTTGTGAATATCATACTTTTCATAGCATGACAACTTAAAGGCGTTTCTAGAAGGACATGCTACATGTTTTATTTGAGAGTTCTCTTTAGCCTTGTGTTTCTTCCTAGATGTTCATGTTCGCATGACATTCAAACTGCGTTTTATGTAGAGCTAGGGTGATCACTATCTATGTGGTTGTGTGTTATTATTTTAGTGACAACATGGAACCTCTTTGATATCTTTCTTTTGTTGAGTGTAGAGAACTTGGGAAGACTATATAGAGTAGTGGTGAGAGTTGTGTTGTAGTAGTTTTCTTTAAAGGTTTTGTATATATTTTTAGATGTTTCTTGGTACCACATGACATTGATTACACCTTCTATGCGGGTGCTATTAGCGGATCTTCAGATTCCTTGATCATTTTTAGATTCGACATTACCCATTCTATGGGAGTTCAGGGATAGTGGACTTGTGATTATGTATTGAGCTGGATATGTTGATGGAATTATGCTTACCTATTATGATGTATATACCTTGGTTTTGAGGTATTGTTGTTGGATGTGTTAGAAATTAGTTGTGGTTTCTATTCGAATTATGGTGATTATTTTTTGATAGATATTGAGGCATGTTTGTTACCATTAGACTTAGTGTTTATGTTTAGATATTAGTTTGAGGTAGGACTTAAGCTTTTGTGTCTTAGTTAATGTGGGATATCTTTGGATGGTATCTTATATTTTGGGCATTTACATCATGGAGGAAGAGTGGATTTGTGTTTGGGATGGTGGTCACCTTGATTATTGTTGTAGGTATCTTGATGGAATACATTGTGCACTTTTATTTATCAATGGTACTTGTTGTCTATAGGGATTGTTCCCTTGATGTTTGAGTTTATATTTTACCCCTTATACATTGTATACAAGTGGGCTAATTTTGGAAAGAAATATTATGTTTAATTTGCATAATGCTACATGTAAAAATTAATCATTTATGGTACTCCTAGGGGATCTAGGGATGCATGCATAACATGGGTTAAAAATTTTTGGGGCCACATTATGTGTTGGATATAACATTGGGATAAATATTTAATGTGTTTTCACATTGGAAAAACATTCAATATTAGAAAAATTTAGTTCCAAAATTAAATGAGGGGGAAATGGTTTTGTAAGCTCATGGTATTTTTTGCATGGTTTATGTATGTAGATACCTAAAAATGTCCTAGCTCATGAACTAGCATTTTGGGAACTCATATTCATTTATTAATTAAGTGATTTAACATCATTTAATTAATTCAACATCAAACAACATCAAACAACATTGAACAACATCAAACAACATCAAACAACATCGAAAAACATCAACCAACATTGAACAACATCAAATAGCATAAAACACCATCGAAAATCATCAAACAACATTGAACAACATCAAAAAACATCGAACAAAATCAAACAATATTGAACAACATCAAACAACATCAAAAAACATCAAACAACATCAAACAACATTGAACACCATCTCAAGTCATCCCACAATCATCCCACGACATCAAATAACATCTAAAACCCTAAATTCCTCTATTAATTGAATAATACAACATTATTTAATTAATTCACTTTTTCATCATTTGAGAAAAATTAAATAAATATTTATTTAATAGTCCTAAAAACCCTAATTCTGTTATTAATTAAATAAAACAACATTATTTGATTAATTCATGTTTCATCATTTCGACCAATTAAATAAATCACATTTATTTAATAAAGTCCTAATCCCACTTTATTTCATCGTTATTGATTAAATAAATCCAATTATTTAATTACGTCACTAAATCACCTTATTCCTCTAAGCTGATTAAATTATTAAATAATAATTTAATTACAACACTTTCCCTCCAAAAAATTGAATAATTAAATAAAACTATTCAAATCAATTATCAAAACTCAAATCAAACTAATGCAACTTTGTTTGCAAAAGTCAAACATGATTTGCACATTCAACTCCAAAAAGGAATTAAATAATTAAATCAATTAATTCATATTTCTCACCCACTTTCTGATTGAGCAAATTATGATTGTTGACTGATTAATCTAAATTGTTAACTGATCAATCTATCTTGTTAACTAATCAATCACAATTCCTAACCAAGACATCAAATTCCTAACTAAGCCATCACAATCCTGATTGATCAATCTATATCTTTTAACTGATCAATCACATCCTTGACTAGCCAATCTATTTCTCAATCACCCAAATTGTGCAATCAACTTTGCACAATTTTCTCATGTCTAATTCCTCTCAACACACTTTGACCGTTGATCTGGATATTCTTCCAAACGATCTTGATCATCCATTTCAAATCACATCTTCTATATAAAAAACCCCTTTCCTGACAAATAAGGATAAGAGAATCAACATACCTTATGCAACGAAGTGCTATCGAGATCATCCTTGAGAGAGAGCTTCACTCTTTCCTTCGATAAACCAAGCATTCATCCACACTTTGCACATGAAATTTGGAGGCTTCGCTATGTTAAGAGCAATCCAACATCAAGCAAATGCACTCCACTACAAGATGGTGAAAATGTCTTTTTCTTTCATTTCATTTGGTAATTAGTAGGTTCCTTATCATGTTTGCAATAATATAAATTAACCTTGTATGTGTAGGAGTTTTAGATTTTAGATTTGTGTATTTGACTATAGATTAGATTTCTTTGTCAAATTGCATTCATGTTCATCTTGAATCTGAATCTAACATCCTTTTTCCCCCTCACACATTCTGGCACACCCGGTGGGACCAATAGTCCTCAATACTATTTTTTTTGTGATTTGAATTGAAGCTACAAGGCTCCAAAGGGATTTGAAAAGGCGTTTCACACCATTTCACAGAAGAAATTCGCTCTTGCAAGGCCCAAAAAATCACATTTTCTATAAGTGGTTTCCTTTGCTCTAAGAAGGTTGCCTTTTCCATGGGAATGTCGCTTTTGCTGTAAGAAACTCACACTTGCTTTTGACAGGTGCACTATTGATTGGCAATCAGGACCTTTTTTTACACTATCTTTAAATGACCATATCTTGGTCATACATAAGTATTTTTCAATGGTTTTTTTAAAAATGGGGTAGAATTTCATGATCTTTGCAATTGTGTAGGCGATTTTCAATTTTTATGCACTTAAATTTTTCATTGGTGCGCTTAAAGTTAACTTACCTCACAATTTGGTCTAGGTTGTAGGGTTTTTGATGCTTAATCAATTATATAACCTTAACATTTGATTGTGTGTTGTGTTTGGAAAGTTTCTAACATATCTTGGGAAGATCTTGTAGGATTTATGACACATTTTTTAATGAAAAAACTAACACCCTTGTTATAGGGAAGACGATCAGTCCAAGATTTTCTGATCCATAAACGTTTTCTTATAAACCGAGGAAAAAATTTCATTTGGTGCACTAAAATGAACAACAACAAACTCACATTTGATTTTGGTGCTATTAAAATAAACCAATTTTAAGCTTTCTAAGTTAGGAAATTTCATTTGGTGCTCTAAAATGAACAAACAAAAAACTCACATTTAGTTTTGGTGCTATTAAAAATTGAACACAATTTTAAGCTTTTCTAAGTTAGGAAATTTCATTTAGTGCACTAAAAATGAACAACAACAAACTCACATTTGATTTGGGTTCTATTAAAATGAACCAATTTTAAGCTTTCTAAGTTAGGAACTTTCATTTGGTGCTCATAAAAAGAACAAAAACACTTCAAATTTTGGGATATAAAAAATGAACACATTTCATGTTTTTATAATTAGGAACCTTTAAATTTTGGTGCATAAAAAGAGCAAAAAACATTTTCCATTTTGTTGATGCACACACATTTTACATTTGCTGACCAAGATAGGACCATGACTACTTTTCTTAGAAACACTTCTATTGGAGCTCATAAAAAATGAACAAATGTTTCTTTATGATTTTTCACCATTGCTATCTTAATTGCTTGATGTCCTGAACACTTCATATTGGTGCAAGGTAAAAATAACTTTGTTTTCTTTTACTCATAATTTTTTGGGGATAACATTGCTCGAGGTGTTTAAAATGAATCGATTTTATATGAATTTTTCACTATGCATTCATTGATCAACAAAGCTAAAGTGTTTTATCTTCTCCCCTCACACCTTTTGGTGATCTTGAGTGAGTGAAAGAAGATTTTTGAGCATTGTACTTTATTTTTAAGTTTACCTTAAAGAGAGGGCTTGCCTTGAGATACATCCCACATCGGAGAACTCATTACAAGGTCTCGAAGCATGTTTACTGGCAGGCTATATTAAAGGTTGTGAACTTGTAAGAAATTAGATTCAAGCTATGCTGAAAACATACTGCACCTAATCCCATACCTTAAGTGGAATGGGAACGGTTAAAGAGCCTTAAGTGGCTAGCGGGTGAGTTTCAAATTTCCGCATTCACAGTTACCACATAGAACTAAATTGTTTTAGAAGCCACCTTATTATCCAAAAACATTCTTTGAAAGTGGTACATCAGAATTTACTTCAAATAAGTTACTTTCCATGTTCGACTATAGGCCCACACCATAATTTACATGTAAAATAATCTCTTTGGAGCATGATGCAGGCCTACCTAAGAGAATGGTGTCTACCCCCTAGGGTTGTAATTACAAGTTTATGTTAAACTTGGCCCATTACATTCAAAAAAATTTGACATCAAAATTTGTGTTTGATTTAAAGAAAAAGAACACATTCAAAATAAACACTGAACGAGATGGTTGAACCACAAAACATTTGATTTAGTGCATACTTGTGAGAGAAGCCTTATGTTTGCACCCCTTTGAAAGGATCTTTCCTTAAAGGTTTCCGAACATTTTGGCTTTGATTTTAGGGTACATTAATCAAAGTAAACATTTGGGAACTATGGCTTGGGTGTTGTGATTTCACAACCTAAGTTATAGACATGAAGGTCACATAAGTCCATGCTTGCTGAGTCAGTCCAAGTGTTGTCTTATCACTTGCCATACTTTTAAAAATGGAGAAAAAGTTGAGAGAAAGTTTCTTATAAGATCATTGTTTGAACCAAAACAATTGGAAAGCTAGAAGGTCAGATAGTACCACATCCATTATTTCCATCCTACCTATTTGAAATCAAAATCAAACAAAAACTTAAGTTCATTCCTCCACTTAGACATCCATGATATCAACAATTACTTGGGACTCATAGATAGTACAAGTAAGCTTTCTCGCAACATATCCCTTGGACAAGGAAGTGGAATATAGACCTTAGTTCTTCAACATTTTGATTTCTAAAAAGTAGTATAAGTTCAAAATAGCACTCAAACCCTAGGGTCTTGAGCTTCATAGGAACCATCCCATAACACCATCAAAATTTATGACCATCTGGCGACCAACTACCCCAGTTTAGCAACTAGATCTTGTAGCACCGATCCTTCAGCCTAGTCTCACATATATCAAAGGTAAACAAAATGACATCATAAGAAGCTTGAGAACCTTCATTTTTCAGAAGAATGAAACACCCTGCCAATTTCTCACCGCATCAATTGTCCTAGACGAAGAGGAAGAGAAAGTTGACATAGCAGCAAAGAGGCCCATATTACAACCACCCATGTGGCAATAATTATCCCCTTCATGATCTCACACAAGGTCAAGATCCATAAGGTAAAGTCCACAGGTCATCATTTCAGACTTAGGCATTTGAGTCCAAAGGCTCTAGAGAAACACCTCTTAATGGTACATAAAAAGAAAAAAAAAATTGGTAGCAAACTTTTATAAACATGCTTCCAAGAACAATCTAGAGCTACATATGTTCTTTTTTGGTCAAAAACTTGGTCTCTTTCATGATACTGAACTTATTTAGAGGAAAGAACTAGATTTACATACCCACATCCATCCTCTCACTTAGGAGAACATTGGGTCTTTAGGATTCAAGTCACCTAGAGAGTATCCCATTTGCGCTTAGGAGACCCAAGTTGTTTATGACAACCACAAGATCACAACATAGGGAGAATATGGAAGGAAAAAAAATACCACTAGTATCCCACCAAAAAATACCATGAATGATGAGAGTAGCACTTGGGGGTATAGGCCAAGTGACCTTGAAACTCCCGAGAAGAGACCATTATACATAGACACTTTCACTGAGGAAGAAATAAGTCAAAAATAGAATTAAGTAATGGAACAAAGTAACTAGGATCCCAATAGAGTGGTTATAGAGGAGGTAAATGATGAAGAAGAGATAATTGAGGATGAATTGTTTGAACATTCTAACAACCCCAAGGTCCTCAAACTAATGGACAAGTTGTTAAGAAAGGACCCAAACTCCTATTTCTTCAAGTTAGCACAAAGTGGTGTTAAATTACCCATGGAATTCAAAGTAGAAGCTCTCAAAGACCCAAATCTTATTACCTTAGGGGACAACTCAATTGTGAGACAAATTAACCAACCTCCAAAGATGCTAAATATGCCACCCATGTTCTCACAAATAGTGACCAAACCAAAGAGAACCCCTTGTTCAGGAAACCAACTCAGGTTGAACAGGCAATAGTAGCACAAATGTACCAAGGGGGGCCATCTCAATATGAACCTCAAAATAACAATCCACCTCCTGGGAAATATGTACCTCAAAACACATCAAGTGTTGAACCTTCCCAGAATAATTAGTACTATCAACAGGGTGGAACACAAGCCCCCCTCAAAACAACTAGTTTCTTCAATAAGGTAGAACACAAGGCCCCCTAAGAAAAATCAATATCTTAAAAAAGGGGGAACAAAATGTCCCCCTCAAAACAATCAGTATCTTCAACAAGGTGGAACACAATTTCCCCTTCTAAACCAACAATACGATCAGCAAGGTGTCCCACTAACACATCATTAGGGTAACCTTCATTTTAGTCCTACCCAATAGGGTGTTCCACATAGAACCCTCAATTAGTTGTCCCAACAACAAGGTGTCCCGCCAATGCATCATCAAGGTAACCTTCCGTTTATTCCTACCCAATAGGGTGTGCCATAGAGTGCCCTCAATAAGTCATCCCAAAAACAAGGTGTCCTACCAATGCATCATCAGGGTAACCTTCAGTTTAGTCCTACCCAGCAAGGTGTGCCACATAGTGCCCTCAATCAGTCATCCCAACAAAAAGGTGTCCCACCAACGCATCATCAAGGTAACCTTTAGTTTAGTCCTACCTAGTAGGGTGTGCCACAAAATGCCCTAATTTAGCTTCCCCAACAACAAGGTATCTCGCCAATGCATCGCCAGGGTAACCTTCAATTTAGTCCTACCCAACAAGGTGTGGCACAAAGCACCCTAATTCACTCATCCTATCAAAAAGGTCACCCAAAAATGCATCATTAGGGAAGCCTTCCGTATGTTCCACCCCAAAAAAAATGAGTTAACCCTCCTTATACACTATAAGGAATTAACCCTCCTTACATCCCATATGGCTATCAAGGTCTTGTACCTTTACAATACTCGATCTATGACCAAAACCTGATAGGACAACAAGGTTATCACATGCAACATTTGAAAACATATGTACCAAAAATGAAGATGGAACTAAGGATAGATAGTGTCATCCAACAAATAGCAGATATGCAAATAGGAAAGCAGAAGAAGACTTAGACCATACAAGAAATTTTTCTGTTCCCATTTGATCATTCCATCACGACCTACCCTTTCCAAAAAACTTTGAAATACCTAGATTTGAAAGAAAGTACAAAGGAGTAGGAGATCCAATAGAGCATGTGTGTGACTTCTTGGTATTATGTATGGAGGTACAAAAAAATGATGCCTATCTCATGAGGCTCTTTACATGCAACCTTACAGGTCATGCTATGGAGTGGTTCACCTATCTGCAACCCAAAATCAAAATGTTTGATGAACTATCTAGAAAATTTATAATCCACTTCTCATTTAACATAGAACAAGATGTCACCATCACTAGTTTGTCCATGATTAAATATAAACCAAGAGATTCCTTCACCTCCTACCTATAGAGATGGAGACACAAAGCGAGTCGATGCAAATGGCCCATTCTAGACAAGGAATTATTGAATATTTTCATCACAAATGTCCTACCCAAAATAAACTACTAGCTCACTATGCTATGTCTTGTAGAATTTGAAGAAAAAATTGAAAAGGGGTTACATATTGAGAGAGATCTCATAGAAAGAGGAACCTTAAAGATAAAAAAACTCAAAATATAGTCCCTCTAGTTCAAATGCGAAACCCAAAATATGGGCTAAAAATAAGAATGTTACAAACAATGGAGTGGTAGATGCTAGAGTAGTATGGAGCACACATAACACATATCAAAACAAACCACAGGTGGCACAAATAAGCTATGATCCAAAAAAAACACAAAGAAACCAAATTACCTATCCCAAGAACAATTGGGTTGTAAACTAATAGATAAATTAGGGAGGGAAACAAAGGCAATATGATCAACCTAGGAGGTAATTTACTATATTAGGTGAGTCACTTGAGATAGTTATGTGAAAAATAGTACAACAAAACCTCATTAAAACAAATGATCGTCCAAATTATGAGGAGCCTAGCTTTAAGACACCATGGTACAATGAGGACTTGTGTGATTTCCATATGATCAAAGGACATACGACTAACAATTGCATGCACCTCAAAAACATCATTCAATAATTAATAGACAAAGGGGAAGTGGATGTTGATCATCTTACTAGAAACAAGTACCTACAAATATAATCAAACCTGATCCCAAACCATGCTAAGAGGAACAATAAAGGAAAGGGACAAGAATACCATAATGCTAATTACACATATGGTGATACAGTTTTAGGAACCCTCTCACAAGTTGATGACAATAGGGAAAACATAGTAACAATATGAGGAGGAGAAAACAACTACAATGTAACTACCCATCGCGAAAGAGTTACAATACAAGGAGCCCCTCCCAAACCCACAATCGAGTCACCAAGTGAGTACAACATTGTGGAATAGTTAAAGAAGACACCTGCCCTAATATCAATTTTGGAATTGTTAAACCTATCACCCACATGGTGGGAGATATTGGAAAAATATTTGGAAATGTCAGTCCCTAATGACCTTGATCCACATCAGTTCCAAGCCATGGTTGGAAAAATCACTACGAGTAATCACCTAGTATTTTCTGAGATTTTTTTTTTCACAAAGAACATTCCACAATCAAGCTCTATACATAGAGGTTGGTGTTCATAAGATCATGGTCAAAAGGGTATTGATAGATTATGGTGCAGGTTTAAACATTTGTACCTTAAAATTCATAAAAAATATGGGGTATTCTGATGACATGATTGAAAAAGGCAAGAGAATCATCATAAGGGCTTATGACAACTTAGAGAGAAATTATGAAGGGATAGTTAGGTTGTCGGTGTAGATAGGATCAACTATAATAGAAACTACTTGTCTAGTATTGGATTTTGAGTTTCCATACAACCTACTCCTAGGAGGCCCTTGGATCCATGCATTACAAGTATCCCTTCCACTTTCCATCAATACTTAAAGTTTCCCCATGAAGGAAAGGAAGTAACACTGTATGCTGATCCTGAACCTTTCCATTTTTGTACGAAGTTGGAGGAGAAATACAATAAAATCCAACATGTTTCTAGCAATGATATAGCCTTCCACTCATTTTATTATGTCAACCCTTCCATGCTTCCATCAACCTACACCAAAAACACATCGAATGAGCAACTGAAAGAAAAAGACAAGATCCAAGTACTTGACAAAGGCAATGAAAACTATCATTTTAACCAAGAATTCTGCATCAACATGCTTCCACCAACACCTAGAGTGTATGGAGCTCTAAAAGAGATCAAGATAGTACAAATGATAGTCAAACCCACTATCTTTACTAGATGGGGAGACATGAAAGATGAAATATTTGAGGAGGACCAAAAAGAACCACAAAAGCCACAACCCATTTTAATTGATCCTAACACTAGAGGGTATCAATTAGTCAAAAAAATGGGATACAATGGAACAGGTGGCCTCAGGCTACACAAACAAGGCTGATCAGAGTGTATCATAGTGGAACAAAGACATAAGAATATGGGGCTAGGTTATAAACCAAAAGATGTGGTCATTCCAAAAATCAAATGAACCTCTTGGAAGAAATGAGAAACTTCTACTAGCATTAAGGCACTGGATATTTACCATGTCATGGAAAATGAATTACCCATTGAAGACTTATTCGACAACTTTAGAAATGATAGGTTCCCTCTCTAGTACATGGAAACCATTCCCAATATCTATTACCATTCTGAAATAGACTCTAACGAATAGGAATGGGATTCTCCTTCCTTCATCACATGATATGATTCCCTCGACTCTAGAAATGATGACCTAGATACCCAGTGGGAAAAAGACACCAGAGCCATATTGACCCTTTCACCTACTTTTGTAAGCTTTGCAGACCAAGATGATAGTCTCACTTTTTGTTACCCACAACTCATAGATTGGGTTCAACAACATCATTCACCTATTTTGGATCGATTCCAGAATGATGAGGCCATCACAGAGTTCATGGGAATTCAAACAGACATACCAATAGGAGATCAAAAATTAGGGTTCATCATGGAACTAGAACAAGAGGCATAATTCGGTGGAGAGATTGAATCTTTCAGCTACAAAAATGAAATAAAAAACATAAAGATACGACCCCTTAGAGAAAACCACACTATGACTATCAGATTAAAAAAAGAGAAAAATAAAGGATGCATCCAAACGTGAAAACCTCTTGGAGGCACCTGAGGATGGAGGATTCAATCTCCCCATATTAGAATATCGAGAAAGATCAACACTCCTTGTAGAAGAAACAAAATACATAAATGTTGGTACAACAAAGGACCCAAATATAACATACCATGCAACATCACTTGATCCTGAGGAGAAATCAAATTTCACAACATTCATCAATGAGAGAAAGGTTAAATTTTCTTGGACCTATGCTGACATACCTGGATCAGATCCAACATTAGTGGTACATCATCTAGTTGTCATCCCTAAGCAAATCCTATCAAGAAGAAACTCAAAAAAATGCATCCCCAAATAGCATTACTAGTAAAGGTAGAACTAAAGAAGCTACTAGATGTGGGTTTCATTAGACCCATCAACTATCCACAATGAATATAAAATCTAGTACCAGTGTCCAAATCTGATAGGGGCATAAGAATATGTATAGACTTCAGAGACTTGAACAAGGCCTGTCCAAAAGATGACTTTTCGTTACTGAGCATTGACATGATTGTAGATCTAACAACAGGGCATGAGATGTTTTCCTTGATGGATGGTTTCTTGAGATACAACTAGATAGTGATCTTTCCAGATGATCAACACAAAACAACATTCACTTGTGCTTGGGGAACTTTCTATTGGAATGTGATGCCTTTTGGTCTAAAGAATGCAAGAGCAGCCTATCAAAGAGTGATGGCAACCATATTCCATGACATGTGACACACAATAATGAAGGACTATGTAGACAACATCCTAGTAAATTCAATCAAAATAGATCACTTGACAAACCTAGCAAGGGTATATGATCGATTGGAAAATACAATCTGAGACTCAACCCTAAGAAATGTGTGCTCGAGGTAACCTCTAAAAAGATATTAGGGTACATAGTGTCAAGAAGAGGGATAGAGGTGGATTCTTCCAAGGTAAAATCTATAATGGAGATGCCTCCACCAAATTTACTCAAACAACTGAGGAGCCTACAAGGGGAGTTATAATCAATTAGGTGATTTATAGCACAACTGGAAGATGAATCCCACCCTTTCACTCATCTCTTACACAAAGAAATCACCTTCGAATGGGATGGGAGATGTGACCAAGAATTCCATCAAGTCAAGGATTATATACTTACTCCTCCTATACTCATGCCACCAATTATAGAAAAGGAGATTATACTTTATGTGTCTACCACACAAGTGGCATTGGGAGCTCTCCTAGTATAGCTAGATGATAACAATAAAGAAAGGGCAGTCTACTATATCAACATAACAATGGTGGGCTATGAAATGAACTACTCACCCATTGAAAGAGCCTATATCTTAGTCATATTTTCAACAAAAAAGCTAAGGAATTACATCTTAAACATACAAGTGAAGTTGATTTCGAAGGTGTACCCACTCAAATATTTACTAGCCAAATGGGTGATCATCCTGAGTGAGTTTTATATAGATTACATGGACAAAAGAGCTATAAAGGGACAAGTCATAGCAGACCAATTGGCCGAAGCACCCATAGATGATCACAAACCTCTCATAGTGTATTTTCTAGAGGAGAGTATCTTGATGACAAAATAGACAAGCCAACAGACTCTATACTTTGATGGGTCTCATACTCAACATGGTTCGGGAGAAGGTGTTTTATTTCTCACACCATAGGGAGATAGTATACCCAAGGCCTATAGGATTGCATTCCCCTATACAAAAAACATCTCAGAGTATGAAGCTCTTATCATAGGGCTCAAAATGGCAATCAAATGGAGAATAAAAGAGCTACATGTCTTTGGAGACTCCTAGCTAGTAATAAGACAAGTGAATGATGAATACCAAACAAAAGATGATGAATTGCTAGGTCATACAAAAGTATGGTGGACAACTTCAAAGAGTACTTCATCAAAATAACCTTTGAACAAGTTCCTCAGACTAATAACAGAGTTGCCGATGCAATGGCAACATAGGCTTGCTACTTGATATTCCTCGGAATGTGCCTAAATATGATTTTCTCATGGAACAACTACTGGCGCCTGCATTTGACATCCCAAAATCAGAAATGGTATGTTCTGTTTTTGGTCCTAACTCCCCATGGTACCAAGATACTTTTGAAAATATCTAGAACAATATCATACCACTTAACTTAATGACTACTTAGAAGAAAACCTTCACCTATAGAACCTCCCATTTTATGATCTTAAGAGAAACCCTATATCATTGTAGCCTAGATGGTATGTTACTTCGGTGCCTTAATAGAAAATAAGCACAAAAAAAAGAGCTACATGTCTTTGGAGACTCTCAACTAGTAATAAGATAAGTGAATGATGAATACCAAACAAAAGATGAAAAATTGCTAGGTCATACAAAAGGATGGTGGACAGCTTCAAAGATTACTTCATCAAAATAAATTTTGAACAAGTTCCTTAGATTAATAATAGAGTTGCTCATGCAATGACAACAATAGGCTTGCTACTTGATATTCCTTAGAATTTGCCTAAATATGAATTCCTCGTGGAACAACAACTGGTGCCTGCATTCGACATCCCAAAATTAGAAATGGTATGTGTTGTTGTTGGTCCTAACTCCCCATGGTACCAAGATACTTTTGATAATATCTAGAACGGTATCATACCACTTAACTTAATGAATAATTAGAAGAAAATCTTCACCTATAGAACCTCCCATTTTACGATCTTAGGAGAAACCCTATATCATCGTAGCCTAGATGGTATGTTACTTCAGTGCCTTAACACAAAAGAAGCACAAACAACCTTACAAGAGGTCCAAAAAGGTATTTGTGGATCCCACTCTAGTGGACCTAACTTAGTCCACAAGTTTAAGAGAGGGGGACCAACCATTGCAAGGCCCCAGGTTACGAAAGGCCAAGAGGAGTATGGCTGCCCTAACTTACCTTAGCTTAAAGGAAGGTTAGGATAGGCTGGATGAGAATTATGAGGACTATAAGGTCCTTCGATCACTCTGTAAACTTGGGAGTTGAAAGAAGACTAGGCGAGTTGGTCTTTAGATTCAATTCTGTGTCTCGGATAACTCTTTGTTAGAGGATAGAAGTACAGTTTTGGGATGATAGTGTGGCATGCTGGTGTCTCACAGGTGTGTTGGCATCCGTACGGCTAGAAAATTGAAGTGACAAGAGTTAATCTCTAAAAAATAGACTAGCGGCCTGGTTTAGGAACTTCTAAACGTGTAGAATAAGGTTAATAAATATGACATATAAAGAAAAATAATAAAATAAAGTAGATTACCGCAAGGGTGACCAAGATGATCTCACACAATAATATTTTCGTCAACTTGCTCCAAGATCTCTCCACCTACACACATAAAAGAAGGAAAATGTTGGGGGGTTGTATAGGGGTCTACCTTAGTCAGACCCCCATTTTGGTGTTTCCAGCTCCACAAAAAACCAAGTTTGCAATGATAGAAATAATGTGATGAAGAGGAGAACACAAGAAAACTATACAAAAGACAATACGAAATAGTACAAGCTTACTCAACCAAATGATAGAGAAGATAAGAGGAGCTCACCACCTCCATCCAAAGCACTCAAGGCTAGTGGAGGAGAAAGATGAGCAATACTCAAGCCTCTGCTACAATGGATTCATCTTGTGCTTGCACTACAAAAGTGATGGAGTGGTAGATTGCTGCTATGAACTGTGAAGTGCTATTACAAAGCTTGGTGTTAATGCTTGAAGTGAAGAAGATTGGGTAAAATTGTGAAGAAAATATTCTAAAACTTGAAGATGGATGAATAAATTGAGAATATGAAGGAAGAATGGATGAAAACAACCATATTCGGGCTGACCAACCGAAGAAAGGTGTTACACTTCGACCTCCAATAGGGAGTGTAATGTTTCTGCAGACTCCAACTGCAAGAATCTTCCAGGGATGTAAGCGTGCTGCATGGACATCTATGCACCGCATAGGTTTCCCCAACAAAAACACCTCCATCAACACATAAAATGGGTGCCAATTATGATGTGAAAAAATGGCTTAGGTGGAATTAAGCCTCTGCCTTTGGTTTTCTAAAGTGGAAGGGGGTAAAAGGGAAATCTGCATTAGGAGTGGAAATTTGTGTGTATACATTTTTCCCCCACTTTAGCGAGGACAAATACTGGTGAGTGCTTCGGTAAATTAGATAAAAGGAAATAAGGTTAGAGATGTATACCTGAACTATTGAGGAAGTAGAGCATGGTCTAGCGAACTTGAAAGTGCAAGAAAGGACTTCATAGCTCTATGAAACTATAAAGCTGAAAAATGAAAGCACCTTACAGGCTAACGGACTTACAAGGGAGGTATCCTTCAAGAACTCTCACATGAAGGAAACCAGGAAAGCACCTTACAGACCCACATACCTACACAAGAGGTATCCCCCAAGAACTCTCATATGAGGGAGATCGAATAGAGGGGACTCCATAGAGTCAGAAATGACAACATGTTTACCTATAGATAGAACACATCAGGAAGTGGCCACATAGGCCAATAAACAAAAATTCATGCAGACCTGATCACTAAGCTAGAAAAATTTCAAAGGGGTCCCTCAGGAACCCTTCAAAAGGAAGAGGGGTCCACTCACAGAACATGTTGTTTGGAAAGTAGGGTCTAGTTGAGCTATCCCCAAGCTCGACGCAAGGACATGAAGTAGGTCTAGTCGGGCTGCCCCCAGGCTAGATGTAAAGATGTGAAGACTGGTCTAGTCAAGTTTTCCCCAAGATAGATGCCATAGAGCTTATTAGAAATAGAATAATTTTGAAGGGGTCCCTTAGGAATCTTGCATGAAGAAAGGGGGTCCACTTAAGGGACACACTATTCAAAAGTTGACGCCTTCTTTCTCAAATCAAGTCATCATCAAGGAATCCTTTTGAAATATGTTCACTTCATCAAGGAACTTGAAAGGAAGGATATGCCCTGACATGAGGGGAAGCTCGAAGGTGTTCTAGCTTCAGAGGAAGGTTTCCAAGTCCTTTCTTTATGAACCCATGATGAAGGAAACATGTTTCATTAGGGTTTCAAGTTGAAAATGCAATTATAATAAAGAAGTGTGTGAAGGGGTCTTTGAGGAAAGACTTGTTTGGCAACAAATGCATTTTCTAAAGACTGCATAATGTAGAAGTGGTGTTGTCGCACATGAAAGGGACAACTAAAGTAAAGAATAGAGAAAGATAAAGCAAAAGAAAAGATAACATGAACAAAGGGCACATGGGGATCTGCTTTCATGGTGTTAGATCTACCTTTATTTATATATTCTTATAAGTAAACACAGTGTGAGGAGAAAGATCATCAATCCCCACCCAAATCAGGAAGAAATCACGAAAGACAAAGTAAAAATAAGAAAATTGAGTCAACATGGAAGGAAGCCTAAATGCCCCCAATGTTTTGCATCGTCCCCAATTTTCCAAAAGTCAATGAAAAACATGGAATAATGATGATACAAGTAGAAGAAGGTTTACAACACAAATTCCATGCCTATACCCAAGCACCAAAAGGGGTGAAAATGGTCATCCAGACACATATAGCATGATCGCAGGGGAAGAACATCACAACACACACATCTATTCTAAAGATCAAGAAGAGGGCCTCCCTTCAACACTGGTCAACCAAGAAGTCATCAAATTCCCACTCTAGATCATCATAGGGGGAAGGATGGTGAGCCTGCAATGTTGTAATGTTAAGGGGAGGAGCTTTCGATCCTCCCACATCAATGGCTAAGGAATAAGGACTGGTGAGGTCTCCATCGCTCAACTCTTATGGGTATAAGGTCAACGACTTGGCAAAGATTGTTGACAAGGTCAAAAATTCATATACCGAGTTAAAAATGCACTTAATGGGAGTGCCATGTTTTGCTTTGATAGATGGAGGAGTTTGCACCTGAGGTTCACTGCTAAGCTCACTGAGAAACTCAAGAGTGGTGAAAAACTCAAGGGAGGTTGGGATTGGTTCCATCACTAGGATAGAACAAGTCAGCATGGGGCCACTTTTTGGATAAGGTGGACTCCTCTTACACCCTCCATTTCTTGAGGGTCCACTCTCTACCTTCTTCTTCATCGGAGGAGGCGAGCTCCCCACAAACGAAGAAAAAAGGGTAGACGGAGAGGTGAAAAGAATCACAATAGATACAACTAAAGTGTTAATCATATCTACAAGCTTTGGGAAAGGTGAGACATTGGAGTGGATGTCAATAGAGGTAGCTCCATGGAAGGAGCGACGAACACCTGCACCTTTTCAGGTGCATGTGCGCTCGTAGCAGAAGCAAGAAGAGATACAAAGCTAGCTTGGATAGAAGAAGGGAAGAGAGAGGATGACGCAATAGGAGGTCTTGATGCATAAGCAATTTTCTCTTCTTTCTTCTATAAGGCGGATTGCTCAGCTAGAAGAGCCTTTCATCGGTGCTTGCGCTCATGTGCAAGATGGTTTGTATGAATCTTCAACCTAGAAGCCAGGGTTTGCGAAGGAACGGGGGGCTCCTACTCAGCCATGGGATTTTTCTCCATAGATCTTTATAGTGGAGGGACAAACTTCTAAATGGGAGAAGGAGGACAAGGTTCAGAGACGGTAGGAGAAATTGACTCTAGTGCCTCGATAGCGGGCCTATTTCCATTTGCGAGAATGGTAAGGGATCACAATGTGAATTCTCTTCTCGAGCCTTTCTTTTTGCCATATAAATAATACCAAGGCCTAGGGGACCTGTTAAGGAGACTTGATATCTTGATCTTGGGTCTATGCCAAGAAGGTACCATCAGAGTCAGCAGGTAGAAACCAGGATTATTTATCTAATATTTCTTTCCCTTTTAGGAGGAAGTAGCTAGCTGCTCTACCACAAGAAGGGTCAACTTCGTTTGTCCCTTACCTCCAGTCTTATACTTCACATAGCTCTTATAAAGTAGGTCCATTCTAGGTGGAAGTGGATTTACTAAAGCAGGCCAAAAGTGATCCAACGAATATCCCCCATAGGACATCACATGCATCTAGTATCATGCACCATGTGCACAACACCTTCATGGGAAAACTTAAGTAACTTACGAATTACAGAGGTGATCCCATTCATCGAAGCTAGCTAGGGTATACCCAACTTCACTCTAAATAGGTCTGACTTAGGAATGACATCAAAAACTATGTCTACATTCCTGGGCCCAACCAAGACGAACAACGTTATTGATCCATAGGTTCTGAGAGAAAGACCATCATATGTATGGATGATGGAATTTGTTTCTTTGTATTCCTCCCTTTGCAATGAGTTCAAAAGTAAGGTCTCCTCCATGATGACATTCACTCTACTCACGGGATCGACTAAGACTCTTGTCATAATGTTTCCATTGATGTGAGCAGGAATGTAAAGTGGAGAAGGTTTGTCATTTGCTGGTACATCTTTGGAAGTGAATGTTATATCCAGTGAATTAGTTGCAAGATGAGAGGGAGTAATAGTAACCATGTTACCATATACCTTGGGGAAATAAATAGAATCAGAGGGATCAATAGTGCCTCAAGCACACATGCCCTGTCTTGAATGGGGACCCTCTCTTTTTTGCTTTGCCGGGTCATTTTTTCGGTGCCTCATTTTGTGTGCCCCCATTTTGGTCTCCCAAATGGTCAATGTACCTTTGAAGTCTCATCTGAAGTTGACCATGTTTCATCCCCTCCAAATTTGCTAAGTCTTGGGTCTTCACAAAGTTCTTTTGATGGTTTGCCTCTACCAGCATCCTTGAGGTCCCCCGGGTCTGGCATGAAGGGTTTCCCTTGCTAAACTTCCAGGTTGCATTTGCTATTTTAAAATGGTCATCGAACCGTGTCCTTCCATGCCTTGGGAACTACCTCCTTGGTCACCATTCTCATAACTCTGAGGACCAACAGACCTTCCTTCACTCATGTCCAGCTCGGTCCGAGAGATCTCTCTGCCCGAGACTCTATTATGCATTTTCTCTTCCCAAAATGACTAAAATCTACCGGACTTCCATCTTTCGGACCTCAGCCTCTCCTTCGCTAGTGGGTTTCTGCTTAAATATTTGAATGGCCTTGGGCTCACGTCCTTCCGGCCTCTGGATTCCAAACCCCGCACCATCGTTTTTGAAGTTTCAAATCACCTACTCTTGGCCCATTGTACATGCATTAATTGGCTGCATTAAATGCACTTAGGGGTATAAATAGACCAATTCAACCTATCATTTTCACATGTCAAGATTTCCTAGAGAAGTTCAGAGTAGTTGCAGAGATCTAGAGCCTTTGTTGATTTCCATCTTCGAGCCTGCCGCCTTCCTTCACCATTCTTCGTGGATTCAACAACACCATTCATCGGGTTCTTGTGGTAGGTTCATTATCCTCCCTCCTGCTATTCTTTGGTGATTTTGTGTTAAATTAATGGATAAAAAAGGATAAAAATGCATTCATTTGATAAGGGAGGGCAAGTTCTAGAAAACCCATGTAATAGAATTTTGAGCAAACCCATCAAATCACCAAGTAATTGAATCTAAAACTTCATAGCCCTGATGCTATTCTTTCTACAGAGTGATAGCACCCTCTAGGCCCAAGCTTCCCTATTTCCATCAATAAAATTCAAACAAAACAACTTCAAAATGGTGGGCTATCTTCTTGGGTCCACGATCTCGGTTTGCCCTTGCCAGGTCGGCATTGGAATTTAACAAAATTAAACTCCTTTCTTTTGTTCATGTTTCTCAGGTCTGCTCCCGCAGGATTCATTCCCCAGGATGTCATCTATCTTTCACCGTTTCTCAAACAACATCTTGGTTTTGTCCACCCGAGCCTCAGGATCCACCCATCCATTCGCCATTGGGGTTAGAAGAAAAAACTGCCTCATCCTTAGTATCCTTTGGGTCTCGGTCTGCGGAGTTCCATCCGCAGAATTCTGTTATAACATCACCGTTTATTACGGCTAATCAGAGGACTGTCTTGCACCCTCTGAGCCCCAAACATATCAGCATTGCATGAGTAAAAAATATAAAACATAAGTGTCTTAGCCCTAGCTGGGTCCCCTCCACCAGACCTCCACCGTCGAGACTCCATCCCATCTCGGCCTCTATAGAAGGAAAATAAAGCCCGTCCTTTCGACCTCTGGGGCCTAATACTTTGACCACTGGTAGAACTCTTAATGAATAAAACATGGAGGTGAAGTCCAAGTTTGGGTCTGATCCACCAGGTTTCTCCCACCGGACTTCCGCTCATTACCTTCTATTTAAAAATGACCATCCTCAAGAAGCTTCCCGACCCTTTCGATCCAAAATTTTAAAAGATTGAGCTATGCCAGCCGCCCTTCAGCCTCGCGGGTCATGAACCCTGAAACTCCACCCCTAGAATGCTGTTTCATTAGAGCCATCCCAAAAGGTGAACTCCAGACAACTTTCGCTCCTCATAACTCTAGGTACCCCAATGATGATCCAAAACGCCTCCCAATCTAGAAACAAATCTTGACCCACATGCTCAAATTGGACCCTCTCCTGCATGGACCTTTCAAGTCATCTAAATCTAAAGACAAGAGAAACCATGTAGATTGCCCTACCCTATTCACCCTTCAAAACAACCATCCTACCAAGCAAATTTGGTCTCTGGGGTCAGGACTATCCAATCTCCTTCTAGTAAAATACTATTGGAAATTTAGATTAAAAATTAGTTTTTGAATGATGAATTATCCAATATAACCCCTTTTGTGAGAATTTTTCTAACCTTTTGTGTTTTCATGCTTGATTATGCTCACATTGCTTCTATGTGCAGAATATATGGAATCAGGTGTAGAACCCTCAGGGGCAGTCGTGGAGAAAGACAAAGGGAAGAAAACAAACAAGGCTCCTCATGGAAAAGAAGACAAAGACCAAATGAAATACCACTTCCAGGGGGAACCATTGAAATGTAAAGTCACCATAGATTGGAAAGAGGTCTCTGACACCAACATAGTACATGTGGACATTGATGAATTCACACAAAGGGTCAGGGTTAGCCCTAAGACAAAGAATGTAAGATTGATTAGAAGTAGCGGGATAGCCAAAGCTGTAGGTTTCCCTCCCTCTCTTGTCACCCCCAAACTAGTGATGGATTGTAGGGAGGCATACCAGCCAAAAACTAGAACAATAATGGACAAGGATGGAAATGTGTTGGCTGACATGTCAACCAAAGGAATAACAAAGACCTTTCATATCCCTACCTGCAAGGAGATGGAATTGCCAACCATAAAGGAGTGCAAGGCAATGTGGGATGAAGACCCAAGTAAATGTAATAAGCTTATAAATCAACATTGGCTCAAGGAGAAGAGGGAAAATGCTGCAAAGGTTCCCTAGGAGCTCTTTCACTGTGAATTTTATGTAGACTATCATGATCTGGTAACCCTGCTAAGCAGTGTGATGGGCCTCCCTATTGTGGCCTACTTTCAAGAATGGATGGTCTACTTTGTTGAATAGATCTTCCATGGAGAAGAGGATAGCACATTTTACTAGGGTTGAATAATGAACGATCACTTTCATGAGTAGTTCATGGCTATCAAAAAGACCTCGAAGTTCTACATGGCATCTTACTTGGTGTACTCATTGGCTGAACAGAGGCATACAATGGCTTGTTTAGAGCTTGAGATGAAGAACCTGACAGGGAGCTCAAGGTCTATGATAGGTACCCTCAGTTGCAATTCAAGAATTTTAAGGACTACTATAGGGTAAATGAACCCCTCCCTCTAGCCTCGCGGTTCACGATCCATGAAACTTTGCCCCTGAAATGTTGTTTCATCAGATTCATTCCAAACGACGAACTCTAGAAAACTTTCCCTCCTCATAACTCTAGGTACCCCAATGATGATCCAAACGCCTCCCAATCTAGAAACAAATCTTGACCCACATGCTCAAATTGGACCCTCTCCTGCATGGACCTTTCAAGTCATCTAAATCTAAAGACAAGAGAAACCATGTAGACTGCCCTACCCTATTCACCCTTCAAAACAACCATCCTACCAAGCAAATTTGGCCTCTGGGGTCAGGACTGTCCAATCTCCTTCCAGTAAAATACTATTGGAAATTTAGATTAAAAATTAGTTTTTGAATGATGAATTATCCAATCTAGCCCCATTTGTGGGAATTTGGCTAACCTTTTGTGTTTTCATGCTTGATTATGCTCACCTTGCTTCTATGTGTAGAATATATGGAATCAGGTGTAGAAACCTCAGGGGCAGTCACAGAGAAAGAAAAAGGGAAGAAAATAGGCAAGGCTCCTCATGGAAAAGAAGAAAATGACCAAATGAAATACCAGTTCCAGGGGGAACCATTGCAATATAAAGTCACAATAGATTGGAAAGAGGCCTCTGACACCAACATAAGACATTTGGACATTGAAGAATTCACACAAAGGGTTAGGTTCAGCCCTAAGATAGATAATACAAGATTTATTAGAAGTAGCGGTATAGCCAAAGCTATAGGTTTCCATCCCTCTCTTGTCGCCCTCGAACTAGTGATGGCTTGTAGGGAGGCATACCAACTAGAAACAAGAACGATAGTGGAAAAGGATGGAAACATGTTGGCTGACATGTCAACCAAAGGAATAAAAAAGACCTTTCATATCCCTACCTTTGGGGAGATGGAATTTCCAACCATAAAGGAGTGCAAGGCAATGTGGGACGAAGACCCAAGTAAATGTAAGAAGCTTATAAATCAACATTGGATCAAGGAGAAGAGGGGCAGTGTTGTAAAGGTTCCCTAGGAGCTCTTTCATAGTGAATTTTATGAAGACTATCATGATCTAGTAACCGTACTAAGTAGAGTGATGGGCCTCCCTACTGCGGCCTACTTTCTCTACTTTGTTGAACAAATTTTCCATGGAGAAGAGGATAGCACATTTTACTAGGATGGAATAATCAGTGATTGCTTTCATGAGTAGCTCATGGCTATCAAAAGACCTCCAAGTTCTACATGGCATCTTACCTAGTGTAATCATTGGCCGAATGGAGGCAATATAGTGGGTTTTTTAGAGCTCCGAATGAAGAACCTAACAGGGACCTCAAGGTCTATGATAGGTACCCTCAACTGCAATTCAAGAATTTTAAGGACTTTCGTAGGGTAAATGATGCTTTCATAGGTTATATCATTAGGTTTCTCAGGGGTGACTTCGAGAGGAGATCCTCCCATAGTTCTCGGGCTTTCCTCAAACAATATGCTTTCTTGTTCATTTAGTACCCAAAATTTACATGCATCTGCGCTCAAGGCTTCTCAGAAAGACCAAACAAGTTGCCCCGGTATCCTAATGACCAGATAATATTGTTGGAGCTTTCTCGACAGTTAAAAAATGTGCACACCTTCATAAGAAAAATAAATCTAGTGGGGATTTCTTATCTCCTTTCTTTTGGCCAGGGGATGCACGAACTCCATTCCTGCCAATGTGCCCTAAACTCAGAAAAGGAATTGGATGAGTATCATTTCAGACTCCACATGGCCCGACCATGAATGGATTCCTATGGCCACATTAGGAGGGTGCTTGGACATGAATATTCCCATATTCATAGCATTAAATATTTATGGGCCAATTGTAAGGATGACCATGAGGTGCAAATGAGGCATTATATGCCAATGACCGCATACTTTGTGAAAAGGGTGAGCCTATTGCCAGTGCCTGATCAGGAGGAAGAAGATGAGAGCACAGTGACAGACCCCCGGTATGATGCAGTTTCCAATCTACCACTACCACTAATTGATTTGGATGAGCAAGAGGTCGATGACCTAGACATTTTGACGAAGCCCATTGAGGCTCGTACAAAAGAATGAATTGATGGGAAAGTTGTCCGATTGAAGCAATAAGAGGTCCTCCTAGCTTATGAAGGGCTTGAAAGTGAGCCAAGTGGAATATATGGTGGGATAGATTTTTCATCAACAAGAGAGATTTCAAAGTCCCCTAAACTCAATCACTCAAGGAAAAGAAAATATTTTGATGAGCAATAGTCCAATCCAAAAGTGTATGCTAGAAAGGCCCCGAAAGGTGAGCCTTCTAAGAGACATAAGAAATCAGGCAGCGTCACTAAAATTCTTGTGATACAAGAAGATCCACTCCATGAGGGAGAGTAAATGGATGTTGATCAACCAAAATCCTCATCGGTTACCTCCACTACTGTCGCTCCTCCATCTAATTCTCAAGTTGTGGTTGCTACCTCCCCACCTGCGGTAGACATCTCGATCCACCTCACCTCTTCTTCACCTATCAGGCCAACGATGGTGGTTGATTCTTCTTCCACCACCACCTCTCCACTTTATTATTCTTCCATGTCACCAACTACATCGTTTTCACTAGAAATGACAACAATACCTATACCAACACTCTCACTTCCGGAGGCATTCTCACGACATATGCAGAATGTCCCCTCCAAAATTTTTGAGGTGCTATAAAATCCAACCGTCTAGGATGCCCTAGCATAGGTTCTTACCAGTGTTCCTATCTCAAAGCTTCCAACTGAACCATCAAATATGAAAGCCATGATGAAAATATATGAGGAATGGGAATGATGAGAGAGGGAATCCACAAAGGCGATGGAAGAGGAATCGAATGAATACTACAAACATCCAAAATATCAACACCTAAAAATTGATGAAATAGTCCATGAAGGAGAAGAAATAGGATCCTTTGAAAGTGGGGAGGGAGAAGAAGATGCCAATGCCAAATTTATTGTGCAAAATTTTGACCCTGGCTTTGAGGAAGAGCTAGCTCAACAATTAAAGGACATTGAGGAAGAAATTGAAAGACCACCTTCCGAGGGAGGAAGGAAAGAAGGCGATAAAATGGAGGAAAACATGGAGCTTCCGATAGATGAACAACAAGAAGAAGGCCCTAAACACGATGAAGAGGTACCTCCCTCAGGAGGGTAGGAAGAACACAAAAAGAAGGAACATGAAGATGTGCCACCTCCATGTGAGGAAAATGAAGATAAAGAAGAAGATAAGCCTGAAGAAGAGGTTGAAACTCACAAGAATCTGAAAATTGAGCAACCCAAGGAGCATGGGTATGATGAAGAAAAGGAAGAAAGAGATATTGAAGGGGAATATAGCCCCAAGGAACACCTACCCTCTAAATTCCCCATCAAATGCACAGGGTTCATCTAGGACTCCAATGAGGAAAATGAAGATACGAGGATGAAACAAGAGGCTCTTAGTGATAAAGATATTTAAATCAAGAAAGATCAAAAGAAAGGAGAAAAAGAATCACCCAAATAAAGGTCCTCAATGCCTGATTGGTTGGTAAGGCAACTAGAGAAGAAAGCTCCTCCTCCAAAGGATCCAAGAACAAGATTGGAGTTTATATTGGCCCAAGCTCAGATCAATAGTAAGGAGAAGAAGCCTAAAATTAGATCAGAGGTGAAAATGGATGCCTTTGGATCTAAAATAGTGCAAGTAGCTATGCTAGTGGTGGGAAAAGAGGGGATAAGCTATAATGTTTCCACTATTGATTTAGGAACAACTACTAGAGAGCAGAAAGTGGAACACCTTTAGGAGTCTGTCACCACTATGGTGCATCTGATACAACAAGATTAGATCTCAAAAGAAGAACTCAAGGCACAAGTGGTTGATCTAATGACCTACATCCAATAGTGGTCGTCAACAAAGGAAATTCCTACCATGTCTTCGGCCCTGCTGTAGTTACTGTCAAAAGAACAAATAGAAAAGCTTGAAAAGAGAAAGAACTTGGATAAGACCACAAAAAGATGGTTCTGATAGGTCTTGTATGTAGGAAACATGGGCATCAGTCATGTTGTTTGGAAAACAAACAAGTTCCTAGATTTATAAAAGTCTCTTGAGGGTACAAGGAAGTTCTGTATGGACTTCCTAAGGATATATGGGTCTACCTACCCGAAGATTGAGGCTACCCTCAAACTTCCAATTGAGACTTGGGAAAAGGAGCTTGCATTCAAGAAGGATGAACATTGGATGGTGGATGTATGGAAGCAAGATTTTGAGAACCAAAAGGAAAGGTTGGAGTAGTTTCTTGACAAGGTGGATCCAGACATTGAGTAGGTGAAGGAAGTCAGGGCAGATTGCATTTGATACTTAAAGCTAATGATGGGATATGATATGCCTATCGTACAGATTGATCTAGAGAAGATAAAGCCCCACTTCCAAAAGAAGATAGAGGATGGGATGTTGGGTGAGATTACCACTGATTTCATGAGTTTTTCTGCCTGAGGCTTGACCCAGTCAGAGTTGTTTAGAGACCATAGTGTGAAATATGATGAAGACTGGGAAAAGCTCTCTGATAGATCCAAAGAATGGAGTTACCAAGTGTTGCGATCTACAATCATAGAAGTTGATAAGCTCCAGTCGTTGATTCTGAAATTCATGGAGTATGTTGCTTTGAAGAAGTAGTGTTGATGGTGAAAATGACACAAACAACTTCTAAACATAATATTTCTAACCTATTTCTCCTAAAAAGGAAAGACAACATACAGTAGCCTAACTCCCAAGGTCCTGGTCGTTGCTTCTCAACTGTCTAGTGTCACTCAATCGGTCCATGCAACTGTAATATTCAAGGGGCCTATGCTGGTAATAAGGAATGCAAGCAATGAATTATTCATCGAACTGTTCTTAATAAAGAAAGGGGGTTTTAAATACAAGAAAAAGATAAATCAGGGCATACATCAGTAAACATGAATAAAAATTATCTAATATCTGGACATATATCTTCAACAATGAATGTTCTTCCAACAGATCAAGAAAACCATAGCATGATACAATTTACAGAATAATCCATACTATTGCATGCATCTAAGGTGCTTAATTTAACATAAAATACACATGTCATAAATATTTCAAAGATAAAAAGAACACACTCTCATTCGTTGCCAAGACCATAGATCAACAGCCTTCAATAAATTCAATTCATAGATAATCTAATGAAATAATCTTTAAATCTGGTCTCTTCTAAGGATTTTCATCACAAAAGAAACACTTATGCTTCAGCACAATCACTGGCATACAGATAGACTATAATTCATTAGCCTTATCAAATAAAACAAAATTCCAACATCATATTACGTAAAAACCTGTAATTATATTCAACTGTAAATAAAGTAACAAAGTATCTCTCAAAAAACTACGAAAATTATATCTCCTACTATCAGGTGGCTAATCTTATTCTCATCAGCCGACCCTTACAATATGATACCTCACAGGTATTTATAGATATACAAAAAATCTGAAGTCCTTTCTATTTTAGGTCGATCTGCCCTTTTAGGGATTTAAGTCATCTTGGAAACTTAGTTAAACTAGAAGAAAAGAATGGAGAAGAGAATAGAAAGCCATGTGCCCACAAACTACCAATTATGCATGCAAAGGAGAAAAAATAAAACCATGCATGCATGAGGTTATCAATTATGCATGCAAAGCCTGCTCTGCAATGTACTCGTCATAAATGGAGAAGACTTGTTGAAACACCTCCAAATCCGGCCCATCAACCTAGCTGTCTTCAAACTTGATCCTTTCTAACTCGGCAGCAGCAAATCCTCTCATGTATTTTAGCTTTGTTAACTCCCTCTTATCTGCCCTTATCTCTTCTTTAATATCCATTAACCGATCTAACATCAGATCTTCACCATCATCTCCTTTTTTCATGACCTCTTTAAATCTATCATCCCATTTCTCCTTTATTTGGCTCAAAGGAAGGCCTTCCTTTACCGGTATATCAACGTTTACTATAACAACAATAATTACTTCTAACTCCTCAAACTGTTCATTCAGATCCTTGACAGAATCTTGAACTTCATTTTTTATGCTTGTATAAAAAGTCCGATCTAAACCGAAGTATGCTGGAAGTCTTTTCCATGAAATTTTTGTTGTCCTCTTCAAGTATTGACTATTCTAGAAGAGTGGACTTAGCCAATTTGTTAACCTCTTTCAACTTTTGGCTATATCCTTTGTACTCCTCTTCCTCTTCTCCCAATACTTTGATATACTGGTTCATTTCCTCTATTAGCTCCTTCATCATTTTGTGAACCTCGAAACTGTTTTCTAGCACCTCAATTATTTCCTGATTTATCTTATTAGTCCACCTACCCAAAATCTCTGCCTTACTCCTTACTTGTACCAAATAATCCACCTCTTTCTTACTAAGAAAAATTGGTGTTTCAATGGTGGAAATTTGTTGTGACCTCGGAGTAGAAACACTCTTCAAGAAAGTATGCAACTGATCCAACTGAGCCTTAAGCTCATCCTTTCTCTGCTTATCTTTCATCATTCTAGATTTAGTGGATGAAGCTACCACATCTATTAAGTTCATCTGTTGATCTCTTCTAGGTCTCCCCAAGCTCACAGTGCCCAACTGGTAATTAGTCAATTGCATGTCTCCTACATCCATGTCCATCATTGGTATGGAACATTCAACAACAATTTCTCCTTTTTCGGTGAGTCTAGTGGAATGTAGGATTTTGGCCTTCTTCTTGGGCCTTTCTTTCTCAATTTCCTTCATCATATCATCCCAATTGAGAGGCTATGAAGGTGTCACTGATCTCTTATGACGATCCAATTTTAACCAAGTGGGAGAACCTGGAGTAGTGGTCATTATAGTTGAAGAAGAAGCAACAATAGTAGCAGAGGGTGGTTGCACATTTACTTGAGGTTGCGAATCAACCCCTTGTATCTCTTGTTGTTCTTGTTCCACATTTTTCTGAGCAAGCTTTTCAGCTTCCTCCCTGTCCTTCTGTTCTTGTATCCTCTTCTATTCTTCTTCCTTTTTCAACTTTTCTTCTTCTAATCTCTTCTTCTCCATTTCCCAGTTTCTCTCTTCCACTAATTCCCTCAATCTATCGACATCTTCCTTTTCCTTTTGTTGCCTAATCAGCTCCTTAGCATCCTTTTCCTTTCACACTCATTCTACTTCCTCTTTCTCTTTATAGGCCTCTTCCACAAGCTTCAATTTGGCCACAAGAACTTCCCTTTCCCTTCATTGCTTTGCCTTTTCTTCCTCCAAATCAAGAATTTTCCGTATTAACTCCAGCTTATCATTTTCTTCTTTGATCTTGAGCTCCTACTCCTTTTTCCTTTGCTTCTTTTCTATTTCATCAGCTCTTCGTTTGGCTTCTACTTGTTGTTGTTGCTAGAGTAAAGCATCAGCTTGTGCCTTATCATCAAGTGCCTTTTGCTTCTCTATTGCCTTTGCATGTGCTTGATCATCCGAAGCCTTCTTTGCCTCCTCAAATAGTGCCCACCGATCCTCCTCCATCAGTACATGTTCAGTTTCCTCCTCTAGAGGCATATTTTCTTGTGCATCCTTCTCTGATAATGTCTCATTAGAGTCCATTCCAACATCATGGATCTACAACTCTACTTATTTTCCCTTTAATGACTCAGCAATATCATGAAGAGTCCCCTTAGGCATCTCTTTATTTTTCTGCTCTATAGGAGGGACTTGAACAGATGACTCCCCTACCATTGGTGTTGAAGCAACAGGTCCTGTTTGGGCCTGCTCCTCCTATGCCTCTGGTTCATCTTGAGCCGATGCTTCAAGCTCAATCTCTTCAATGTTAGGAGGGAAGAATTCCAAGGGCTCCTTGGAAGGCAATTTCCTCTTGATTCTTTTGTATCCCTTCCCCTTCTTAGGAGCTGGTTCCTGAGGAGTTTTGGTTCTTAGGACAACCCAGTGAATACTTTTATCCAAAACTGGCCTCCCTATTTGCTTTATGTCAATGGTCTCCTCACCATCCCAGTCCACCAGATCCAAGCTTTTGGTGCCAATATTTAATGCTTCATATGATGGATCTAACACCACTCCATCATCTACTAATCTATCAGGGATGTCATCCTTGATCCAAAATTCTACCATGAGTACAACAGGCAACCTCTCATAGTTCCTTTTCCTGAGGTCATACTCATCCTGAAGATCCCTCTAGAATTCTTCTAGTAGGTTGAAATGTTTGTCAAAAACCAAAGGCAACAAAGCAAAGCATTCATTTTCTTCTTTGGGTCAAAGTGTTTTCAAGCAATGTACAAACCTAGTTTTAGATGTATCAATTCACTGAAAACTACCTTATCTCCCACAAGATGTTGGCAACTGTATTCACCCAATTGCATGGGAAACTTATGATACCCTGTTTTGTGCTTCAACCCAAATCTGACATTGACCCCCAGAGCTTGATATACAAATTCCATTAGAACCATCCTGTTGCTACAACATCTTGGAAGTGAGTGGGGATGACCTTCAAATCCCGCTAGTCTGAAATAAGTGAACTTGGGGTATTGGATATACCAACATCCCCATTCCGTGATAAAGGCCATAACTTCTTGGCTCAATCTATATCCTGCATCTCCATTAAGCTGGTTAATGATTACATATAAGAATGCATCATTAACCCTTCTAAAATGTATTTTAGATACTTGTAGAGATAGCTGATCATAATGATCCCATACTTTTCATTTTCCATCAGCTTCTCCCAATATTGCCACTCTATTCAAACCTAGAAAGATGCCTCCTCTAGCTGCTGCATAGACAACATTATAAGCCATAAAGAAGCTCGCGGTTTCCCTTATTCTAGTTAACTGATCATGAATAGAATCAAAGACAACCATTGGCCACTCAAACTATTGTTTTCCATTAAAGATGGTCTGAATGAAGGGAAACATCCATTCCTTAAAATGAAATGTATCCCTCTTCCCAAAGTCTCTAGACAACATCATTATCAAGTCTGATACTTCTTTGTAGAATTTTGTCCTCTTTGGTTGATCATGAAGCTTGGTCAAAGACTTCTTCTCTGCTCTCAACCATTTCTTTCTCAAGTGAGCTTTGTTGGCCTCCTTGTATTTACTATATTTATCTAAAGCTTCTACCTCCTTCAACTGTACCAGGTTCTTTGGATCCGGGATACTAAACATATGTTGAAACATTTGGGGAGTTAGATCAATGATAACATTGTCCTGTGAATTGATACACTGCCTAGTGGCTGGATTGTAAGTTCCTGTTGCTGTCATAATCAGCTCTGAGCACTAGATAGATAGAGGAAATAAGGTGATGTGAGCCAAGCTAGACTCAACTATTCTTTGAGTTTTCCCTATTATATCCTCAACAAATGTTTCCGAATAAAACTCCCCAAAATTGTATGAGCCTAGATTGGTGTTAGTTATATCAGGCCAATCCAATTCCACTTTGCTTGCAGTGACAATAGGAACCCTATGGTTATACCTCAAGGTATAAGGTAGCTGCTCTGACTTAATATTCTTAGGCTTAGTTGCTGCCTTTAATGTTTCTGCAGGTCGATTCCTTTGCGAAGCTTCTCCTGACACTCCTGAAATTCTTTAGCTTTCCTACAATAAAACCTCTAATTAGATCCTTGAATAAACATCACAAAATATGCTTCAAAACCTTACCATTCATATATATAATGGAGGCGGGACCAAGCATAAAAACACTCTAAACAGTCTCCTTTAAAACACTGTCAGGCTCGGAGCCAAAACCGTTATTGAGATTAAAATAATAACAAGCGGGACCGGAGTCAAAACTAGCATGGAAATTGGAATTGGAACCAGAATGGAAACTGATTTGGTTTCTTTCACATTTTCTAATCTCATATTCAGTTCTGGTTCTGCTTCTGACTAGGTTATTGTTATTTTGAAAGAATGCTTCTCACTATAAGCGGAGTCAGAGATGGGATGGAAATGGAATCAATACTTATTGGAAAACATGGTTCAAATTCTAGATTGATTTCGTTCCCGCTTCTGCCTAAAATAATCATGACGTCATAAGTAATTTTAACTGTTTGATAGATAACTTCATGATTAAGAACTAGGTCATATAAAAAAAAAGGGGCTTAAATATAACCTAATAAGACCATCCCCATATGACTGAGAGGTGACTGTACATTTTAGGGCATCATATTTAAATTAAAAACACGAGCACAAAAATGCATAAAAACCCTAAACTAAAAACCCTCGATATATAATAACTAGGGCACGAATTTAACCCTATTTAAATTAACCAGAATAAATGCGCAATAGATTCCTAAGTAAAAAAAAAATTTACAAAACCCTACTCACTGTAAAAACCGTAATTTAACCTACGCATTTAAAAGCTAGGGAAACACGATGCGATCACGACTAAAACATGAAAAAGACCGTGTTGAAAAAAAAATAGATGAGAAACAACCAGAAAAGTCAAATGAAAACAAGAAAACCCAAACAAAAGAGAAAAAAACTGAAACACACAAACTTATAGAGGAATTCACACGAAACCAAACAATCCAAGATGAATAGAAACAGAAAATGCAAAATTAAAAAGAATGAGAATAGAAAACCCTACCTCGAACGCAAATAAATAGGTTAACTTCCCGAAGAAATCTGCATGCAACAATCTCTCTCTCAATCGATTCACTCGCACAAAAGCTTCACTGCAACTCTGGTTCACTCTTCAATCTCTTAACAATAGTGGTAATAACTATGCGTTAACCCCTAATTAAGGTAAAAAAAATCAGATTTTCACGCATGCATGGCACCTATCATTAATGAAATAAATGCAATAGAGTGGAGTCAAAACTAGAGAAAGAACTGGCACATTACTACCGTGTGACTTCAGTAAAGGTCAATGACCAAGAAATGGCAGGAGTGGAATCAATATGAAAACTATTTCAGAAACTTGTTTAAATTTCTAACTTGGTTCCCATTCCGGGTCCGGTTCTGCTGACAAAGCATAAAGTGAAACAAAACATGAAAATAAAACAAAAAGACCGAAACAAGAAAACTTAACAACAAAACCTAGTTTAAACCAAAAGACCAAAAAGCAGAGGTGGAGGCGGGATGAAAATTGATCTTGAAACTTTGAATAAAAATGGACTTAACTTCCGCCCCAGCTCCAGCTCCGACAAAGACAAAACAACAAAGTAAAAAAAAAAGACTTTCGGGATGGGAATTAGAACGAGCTTTAAAAGAAGTTCTAAAATGTGATTCAGTTCCAGCTTCGGTTCCGACAGAACAAACCAAAGAAAAAAAAAGTGTTGGAAAAGAAAGACTCCAAACTTTGTTTTAAAAAGAACCAAGGATAAAAAAATAAAGGGGGACCCATTTTGACTAAGGAAAAAGATGGGGCAGTTATGCAAGGCATAACAAGTAGGAAGGCAACCCTATTATTGGTGAAGAGTTCCTTACAAAATAGCTACAACAAAGGCAATCAACAGAAAGACAAAATGCTATAGTGCTGCCACTAGAAGACAAAATAGGGATAAGGAAAAATATGTATTTTAAAATGTAATATATTGTGGGGTAGGTAGAACCCTATTTTGTAGTGAATCTTGGCCACACAATGCAAATAAATATTGGCCATTCATTCTACTTTTTGGACACTATAAATAGGGGGTCTCCTCTCATTTTCAAGAGAGAGTCGAGTTGTTGTAATGACATGCTGTAGAAATTTTAATAGAAATACATTGAATTTTGTGGATTTCTTAGTTTCTTTGCATGTTTCATGATTCATCTCCAATAGTTAGTTGATCTAGTCAGATTTGCATTGTTGTTTAGTTAGTTATAACTTGATTTAATAGATTTGATATTGTTGTTCTATGGTTGTGAATATTTCTGCTGTGTAGATGCCTTCCTAGTCCATACTTTTTGTTGTTTGCTACTAGCAAATGGCTGTGTAAAGTTAGTCTGTACTTAAATTCAAAGCTTCTTCCAACCTTTTATCTTTGTTCATGCATGTACATGGTGAATGAATGGTAAAATATTTGCAGTCCTTAGAAGATAGCACATATTTCATGATACTATGAAATTTTTGGCTAAGTGAAATTTTGTTTTAAGGAAGTTGTCCATAGTAGAACCCTCCACGATCACTGTTCATGGTTAGTTGCAGATCCAAGAACCTCCTCTCTTCCTTGCTCTTTTTCCTTTTTTTTTAATAAGTAACCTATGCTAAGGTTCATTGCACGTTGTAAAGCCAAATCTCAGGTCAAAATAAGAGTTTAAGATTGTTGTCCGAACCTACAACAAATTACACATTAACTTCCCACTTCAAGAACTCCATTATAAGATCCAACTTCCTTCTAGCCAAAATTCTATAAGTTTTCCCTATGATTACTAGCAAAATCACATTTAAACCATTGATAAACTCCATGCATGTCATGACCTGACACCAGAGAGGCCTTGGGGTGATTTCCAACAACTTGTTGTAGGAGATCTCCTTTCAAGAGAGGTGATGCACTTATGCATTGAATGTGTTTAGAAAGTGTGCAAAAACACCCATCAATAGAACTAGTGCTAGAAGGAGGGCCTCTTTGGAGCTAAGATGGATTAAATTGGGTCTTTCTCCCCTAAAATATTTTACAGAATACTAAGGTCTAGACCAAACAATGGGGAATTCCAAGAGTTACCACCCCCTACCCAAGCTAAGAGAGCTAAGAAAGGGGAAGCATCCAACTCCAATACATCTGACCAGCCCACCTCATTTTCACCATCATCTTCTTCTACTTTCTATTCACCTCATCCCTCTTCTTCATCTTTGGTGGAAAATTCTCCCACTCATCCATTGCAAACAACCTTCCAGGCTACTGTTTACCAAGGGCTCAACGCTACCTTCCATCCCAATGTCTTCCCATTTTTGGGTGTTGTCCCATTGGCTTATGCCCCTCTTCCATAGCCCCAAATCAATCTGGAATGTCCACCTCCATTGCCACCTCCCATGGCATGGTTGGCCAATAATCCATCTCCCTTGACCTTCAACCTTTACCATGACATGCCAAAGAACCCGAAGAGCCTTTTCTCAAAGTTCAACCCTCAGGACCCGTAGAGGACAACAAAAGAGCATGTGAAGATCTTCCAAATAGCCTTGAAGACTATGAAAATTATACATGAAGATGTTTCTTGTTGACTCTTTCCTTATTCCTTGGGTGCAAAGGCCTTTTACTAGTATGTCAACTTGCCAAAGGGATCAATCAACACGTGGGATCTTTTGAAGGACGCTTTCCTGCATAAATTTATGATCCTAATCAACCCGTTATAATTGTATCGACAATTTATGTCTGTCCAAAGGGAGGTTAATGAAATGATCAATGCCTTTAATGACTGGTTCCATAGGGCATACACTCGGTTACAAGCCCCATATGCATTCAATGATGTTGCTACTCTGCTAGTTTATTACGCAACATTAGACAACCTCACGACAACATTACTGAAAAGGATGCAACCACCTCTTGCTCAATTAGTGGATGCTTATGTAGAGGCCACAAATTTTTTTGGCTTGCTACCATTTTTGGGGTAGGCTTCTCATCAAACGCAAATCTAGGGGCTGACCCAAGCTTTGCAACATCAAATGCCCCTTATGAATCCAATGCCAGAACTACCTATAGTGCCTCACCTGGGACAACCAATGAGCTAGGCACCTCCGGTTCCTCATTATCTGTTTCCCCATTAGCAACAAGTTCACTCTCACAAACCCTAAGTACCAGCATAGCTCCAAGCCTCTGAGTTCCCACCGGCCCACCAAAATCAACTGGTGGTGCAACTAGTGTTCCTTCAAAATTTAGCCCCACAACCAAACAATGCAGAGAAGGACCAGATCGATGAGCTCATGGAAATGATCAAGAAAATGTCTATGAAGATGACACACTTGAGGAATTAGAATAACCAACTGTAGGCTTCACAAAGAAGTATTCAGGCCATCCTCAATCATGACACTCATGACAGTCGTGACAACTGAGACAACCATGATGCCAACACATCATCTAGACATAATTATGAGAGGAATCAGAATTTAGGGAAAAATTTGATAGAAGGCCCTCCCAAAGAATGAACCAGATGTGGAACACAAGACCCAACAATGGTGGTGTTCCCACACCCCTCGATCAGCCCAACAACAATGACAAGACTACAAGCGAGGTTTACTTGGTTGAGGCTGCCTTGTTTGACTGGTGCTGCATTCACAAAACAAGCCAACATTCTGAATTGGATTGTCTAGAATTCTAGACGGCTGCTGAAATTTTTCAAATAGAAGTCCAGAATTTCATTGACAACTTAGGATGTAGAGACATCATCCCATACGAACCATATGACTCCTTGGTGCTAGTGGTCAACCAGGATCCTTTCCCGAAGGTCGAGAGAAACATGCCGAAAAAGGACGCCACCTCAAACAACGAGAAAGAAGAGGAGGTAAGTATCAAAAGTCCTTTGGCTCAGATTTTTAATTTTGTAGATAGTGGTCTAGTGGATGAGGAAGAGCCTAGGGAAGATGAAATTCATATGTTTCACTAGAGGACTACCCCGTATGACCTTAGGAATAGGTAGGCTAGTGGGAATGCTGGTGGTCCTTTTACAACCTCCACCCCACCTAACAACTTTAGTACCTCTTTGGACCCACATGCTAGCAACAATCCCGGCTATTACCATGTACGCACGTGGTACTTTAACAAGAATAGGTAGGAGAACCAGAGTCAAAATCAGCCCACTAGCTCCTCCCAAAGTACCACTTATGATGCAGAAATTGAACAAATTAGAGAATATGTTGCAGAGTAATTTAAGAAGGTTAAGATAAGTGTGTCCGCCTTTGAGTAGCTCAAAGTCCCAGTTGTTAGGAATTATTTTTTCAAAATGATAAATGGGACTCCTTCATCCAATTAAACTCAAGAAGCACCCACCAAGAGGGTCTCCTTTGAGGATTCATTGAGCAAGCCCATCATCCAACAAATTTTCAATGAGAAAAAAGATCCACCTTCCAACCAACAAACAAAAAATCCACCCCCCATGGGAACGGAATAGGCCCAAACCCAAAACATGGGAAATAAAAATGATAAAGGCTAGGTTGCCCAGGTGGATGTGTTTGGAGGGTTGTTTCAGGGGAAGTTGGAAACTCCTCCCTTCCTAGCTACCATCAGAATATTTGGGAAGAATTTACATAATTGTTTGCTCGATTCACGGGCCTCTACCAACATCATACCCTTGAGTGTGTTCAAATAATTGGGAATAGTCCCAACTCTTTCTTGGCACAAGGTGACACATCTTGATAAAACATAAATCAACATAGTTGGCGAGACCAAAAAAATACCCATGCAAACCGTTGTTGATCCACAGATTCAACAAACCATTGACATCCAAGTTGCTGATATCCCAGACACTTATGGTATTATTTTGGGTAGGGACTTACATGAGCCCTAAATGAGTATGCTGCCACATACTACTCCCACTTGTGGTTGTAATGGAAAGGGATGCCAAATCAGATCTTTATAGACTAGGAGCCATGCATGAAGTTCATGATCACGGAATACAACACGAATGAGGTGTTGTTTGCTGAAATAGAGTTGGGGAATTACTGCCTAGTGTCATATTCAGAAGGGCAAGAATGTTATGAAGAAGAGGAAGCTAGGGAAGTCCTTCTCGTATTGTGTAGTCCACCTCTCGGCTTGGACCACACTCCTCAAAGTATAATTTTTTGATTGATTCGGATGATGAAGACTCCAATGAGGATGTCAGCCTTGGATTGCTAGATGGATTTCAAGACTTCATTGAAAAATGTGTCTAAGATCAGCTCAATCTGGGGGTAAGAATGAACTTTCAAGAGCTCCTGCTACCTAGTTGGTGCAGGGTACATAATGCTGCCCATTTAGAATTTAAATGTTGTTTATGCCAAACAAAAATTGAACACATCAAGGGACATGTTGCTCCAAAACAAGGGATTTAGTCAACATTGCCAGATCAAAGCCACTTTCGACCTATGCCACCTCCTATAGTTGCTGAGATAAAACCACCATCAAAAATAAAAATCGGCCCTATTGATTCTGGAGTCAAGAACCCCTCCAAGTTTTGGACGTTGTGCTTTGATGGGTCCAAGTCCAAACAAGGGGCCAAAGCTGGTTTTGAGTTGATCAGCCCCATGGGGAAGTCATATTTTTTTGCTCATAGACTTCAGTTTTATTGCATGAATAATGTAGTTGAATACGAAGCATTGGTCCTTGACCTCCTAATGGCTCTCAAGAAGAAGGTGAAAATATTGCAAGTCTTTGGGGACTTAGAGTTGGTCATGAAGCAAGTTAGAAAGCTTTACTCTTTCTATGATCGAAGGCTGACCAATTATAGGCATTAGGTATGGGATCTGTTGGAAAGTCTAGATGCATTCAACATTCAATTGATCCCACACTCCCAGAATCACACCGCTATTGCCTTGGCCCAAGTAGCTAGTACCTTGCAACCCCTATCATTGTCCAGCCTCAAGAGATTCACCATTGAGCTCACCTCCATTCCATATGTGCCAAACAATGTATCAAATTTCCAAGTGTTCAACAACAACAAACACATCCTAGATTTCATTACCAACTTTGATGTATTTGTTGCCCAAATAATTGATGAGACTGAGCCTGAGGAGGTTGAGCTTGATATAGGAGTGGTCAACCTCAAGACCAACACTATCCTAAGAGGTATGATCCAACTTGAGTGCATATTTGACCTGGATCAGATCAAAGATTAGAATTAGTAGGCCAAGAAAGACTCCATCAGCAACCAATGTGACACCCATAACCTCAGAACAATCGAGGATGCAAAGAATGTATTTGTTGGCAATGTGTGCAGGCCAAAAGAAATGAAAGGCATCATTGATGCCCTGCAGAAGTACCCTGATGTGGTTGCCTAGAGTTGTGAGGATCTGAAAACCTATGACACATCAATTATCATGCACACCATCCCTCTCAGACTGGATGTGAGGCCATTTCGATAGAGACAACATCCCATCAATGCTTTGCTAGACCTAATAATCTACAAGGAAGTGCAAAATTTGTTGTCCACCATGATTATATTTCTAGTTAGACACTTCGCATGGGTGGAAAATTTGGTCCCGATCGAAAAAAAGAATGGCAAAATTAGGTTGTGTGTTGATTTCCACAATCTAAATAGGGCTTCAGAAAAGGATAACTATCCTATGCCTTCATTGGATGAGGTATTGCAAATAGTGAATGGATCTCAGATGATTTCCTTCTTGGACGGGTATTCCGGATACAACCAAGTCATGGTGCAATACGAAGACCGACATAAGACAACATTCACCACCAAGTGGGGCACCTTTGCCTACAGACGAATGCCATTTGGACTCATCAATGCCAGTGCTACCTTTCAACGTGCCATGGAAATTTCCTTCAAAGATCTGATTGGAAATTGCATAATAATCTACATGGTGTAATGATGGATTTTTGCAACATAGATTTTTTAGTCGTATAATGCATGCAATAGTTAATTAAATCCAAAAAAATAATAAAATACATGGGAGATAAATGAGAAAATAAATGAAACTAGAACAGTCTCACCCAATCTTCTCTCCTCCATGATTGATTTCCATTGTACCTCCTTAGCTTGCTGTGATAATGAATGCCCTCATATTTGATGCGCAAACTCTATATGCCCAGTCCTAAACAATACTTTGAAGGATTTGTAAAATATGATTGCATAAGAAAATTAATTCTATAATGCAAGTGGCTAAAATGACAAATGCAAGAGATGATGAAGAGATAAGATTTAAACAATATTGATAAGAGATGTCGAAAATGAGAACAAGATTGTCATTTTATAGAAAATGCAATCTTGAATGGACGGATGAGATGAGAGATTGAGAAATACCCTAGAATCAATGGATAAGATTTAAAATGACAACTCTCAATTAGGGTTAGAGTAAAAATCCCCAAATGTGTGGACAAGATTTAATTTAGGAAATTAAATCAATGGTGGAGAATAGACATGACATTGAGATGAAGTTAGTAAAAAATCAAGAGATAAGAAGATGAGATTTTTAGAAAATCAGTAATTTTAGCAATTACTTGATTTGTAGAAGAATATTTCCATTTTGAATTAAATTAATTCAAAATATGGATTTGTGAGATAATGAGTAATTGATTTTTGAAATTAATTACTAAAAGAAGAATCAGTTAACTATGTGACATTTTTAAATAAATTTTTTTTTATTTAAAAAGATGGAAGTGTCACATAAAGCAATTAAATAATTAAAAATAATTATTTAATTTAGAAGAGGTAGTTAATTAATTAAATAAATTAATGAATCTATTTAATTAAGAGAGGATTTAGGAATTAGTGACATATTAAATCAATATATTAAAATATACTTATTTAATAATTAGGAGGACCTTAATGATAAAGATTAATTAAATAAATTGAGAACTTTATTTAATTATGAGAAGACTTTGATAATTAGTGACACATTAAATAAATAAATAAATAAGATTTATTTATTTAATAATCATGAAGAACGAAAGATCATGAATTAATTAAATAATTATGACTTATTTAATTAATAGTTGAAGGTGAGTTAGAAACATAATTACAATGTCATAATTATATTAGGATGAAAGGTGGATAACTAGTGCTTGCAGGCTTTAGTCATTTTTATGTGTCTACATTTGCCCCTCTTTGTCATAGTGCAACTTGTCACATTGTGGCAAAGAAAACAAGTCCAAAATATGCCCTAGCGAAGTGCCTATGCCCCCTCAAGAAAATTTTCGACTTTCAACCCGGGGTTAGAAAAATTTGGAAAGTGTCCCGATTAATTCAATTAATGGCCAGAGGAGCAATGGCATGATCAAATTTGACAGCCAAGGATGCCAAGCTAGCCAAAATGCTAGCGAAAGATAGTCAAATGATCTTCCAGTACAAACCTACTAGGTCAAAACCTTAATTTTCAGCCTATAAATAAATTGAGAACTTTATTTAATTATGACTAGACTTTAGATAATTAGTGACACATTAAATAAATAAATTTATTATTTAATAATTAGGAAGAATTAAAAAGGTCATGAATTAATTAAATAATTATGAATTATTTAATTAATAGTTGAAGGTGGATTAGAAACATAATTAAAATGTCATAATTATGCTAGGACGAAAAGTGGTAAAATAGTGCTTTCAAGCCTAGGTCATTTTTATGTGTCTACATTTGCCCCTCTTTGTCATAATGTAGCTTGTCACATTATGGCAAAGAAAACAAGTCCAGAATGTGTTCCAATGCAAAATAGGATGAGGAATAATGACAAGGAGCTAATGGTATGCCCCTTCGAGAGGACAATTGGGTTCTGAGAATACGAGTGGGCTCTCGAAATGGATTAGAAAGACTAGAAGATGAAAAACAAAAGTATATAAGAAAGATAGATAAGGATGATAATGATGCGGACTAGAAGAAATGTTAGAGAGAAAAAGATGAGTGTTAGGATAGAAGGCATGGATGTCGATATGGGGAAGGAGATGGAAGTTAATGTGGAAAAAGAAATGCATGTTAGAATCCTTCAACGTTTGCCAAAGTACTAATAAGTGTTGCTTGAATCATCATTGGGTGGTAAAAATGACACAAATGGACAACAAACACCAGCGTATGACATAGACCAAGGTGTGCAAGGTCATACACTTGCAAAATAGACAATCACAGACAAGGAATGTCCTAACTCATACTAGAGGCCAATTTGCCCCAGTCTTTCTGTCAAGACAGTCCACAGACAATAGTCAAAGAAAATAGAATAGGTCATGAGAAATCATCGCACCTCTAAATCCTTCATGGGACATCCTCGAGGTAGCTAGTAACATGAAAAAAAAGATAAGTCAATAAAAAGATAAGACAAAATAGCCAAAAATTAATAGTCATGTAATTGTATTGCCAATGTTTGTTTGCTGAAGATTAACTATTTGATAGTTTGACAATTTTGACGGTTTGACAGTTTGATGGTGCCTAAGGTCAGGAAGGACACATCCTAAAAAGGAAAATGACATTTTGACGGGGTCCAAATCCAAGAAGGACATATCTTGAAGAAGACCAAAAAGTGACGAGATTGACATTTTGACTGATGTTTTGGCAAGTTGACTGATTTTGGCTGTATGATTGATTGGACTATGTTGTCTGATTTTGACCAATTTTGACGTTGATGCTCGAATGACTGTCTTGTGTTAAGTGCGGCTATGTTTGCTTTATTTGACTGATGCGACCATGTTTGACTTATGATTTTTATTTTGACAAACCTAAAAGGACTGACCTAATGTCTCGGGAATTCAAAGATGAATCTTTCCTATGTAGCAAATGCGCAGAGACAACGTAGTTCAGACATGGACAAAGACTGATTAACTCAACGAACTTGAGAAGATATGATTGACTTTGACTCTGTTTTTGGGACTTTGACACTTTTTGAATGTTTTTGTGTTTTCTCAAGAAATTTTTCAATTTTTAGGGTCTTTTTTCAGGACTTTTTCAAATTTTTATGACTTTTTTCAAGACTTTTTCATATTTTTATGACTTTTTTTAGAACTTTTTTAGATTTTTTATGACTTTTTTTTGGACTTTTTCGATTTTTAGGATTTTTTGATTACATTTTATGAGGATCAAGATAAATGCATGTGAATGATGCCTACACACATGAATCCAAAGACAACCATGATTTTACTGCTAGTCAAGATGAATACCAATTGACAGGTGACGATGACAATGACAATGTTGTTTGACATGGGAAGGACACATCCCGAAACAATGTGAAGATGACAATGACATGACAAGAGGATAAAATTCTGTAGCAGGGCTAGGGACAAAGTCAAGGAATGTTTTGGAGGATTTGTCAGGTTTCCCATATTGTTGCATGTGGAATGACTTAAGTAGGACTAGATGGGATGACAAGGGATCTTTAGACCATTGACAAGGGAGACCAGGATGGGTGATAGGTATAAAAGGACAATGGATGGCTTATGTCATATAAGGATAATTTATTTTTGTCAAGATTTGGACTTGGATATTGTTATGAAGGTGATGACATGATATTTCAATGAATAAGGTATGACCAAAAGATAGACATGTCAAGAGTTTTCCCAAAGCACGACCTATTTTTGTATTTTAGTCCTTATCAAGTCAAAGTCGGTGGGAAAATGGATGGAAAGTGATAAGGTTTAGATGGATAGATGGAAATGTCATGTGAAGGGAATGGGAGATGAGACAACCTTCCCCCAAGTGTAATGGTCCACATAGATAATTTATTTACACATGATGCTTGTTTGCCAAGTTTTCATCATGGTACTTATCCAAAGTGCCTGTTTGCCAGGTTTTCACCATTGGACAAACTTTTTCTCTTTACTATTTTTGATATTTTTTGATTTTTTTGGTGTCACCATGATGCTTGTTTGCTAGGTTTTCATCAAGGGATGATTTTTTTGATTTTTTGATTTTTTTGTATTTTTGCATTTTTTGCCAGATAGCCTTGACGCTTTAGATGACCAATAACTATGTTGAATCCTTTGATGGTGCCGATGTAGAGACTAGTGCCATGACATGCCAATAATGACCTTTCTGAAGTAGTTTCCTTATTAGGATGATAACACTTGCATACAACTGATTGATGTCATTGTGATCCTTGTTGATACTAGAGTTGGCCTTATCTGAATATGCAAATCGTGATAGAGTGCCATGAGAGTCCTTATGATAGAGAGTTGTTGCAAAGATGCGATGAATTTGTGACATAGGATGTTTGGACTTTAAGGAGGATGTAGGATTATGACGGATGATGGTGGACGTGGACGGGTTGGTTGGATGTTTGGATGTAGTTGTTTTTATTCTCCGAACTTTGGGTGTTGGGTTAGGATAGTGTTTGGAACCAACACTTTTATATTTCTTTCTTGATGGCCCTTTTGATGGAGGTGGACATGCATTATATGTGAGAGTCATCTTGTGTTGTGGCTCCACATTTTGACTGACTTTTGGATTTGGCATCTTTTCTTTGCTTGATTCATTCTTTTCTTGACTTGATCCATTTTTTTTTGGGATCCATTTTAGCTTCATTTTTCCACTTGTATTTTTGATTGATTCCATGACCTTTAGCATTTGATTTTGGATTTTGGATTTGTAAGAATTTTTTTGGTTCCAAATGGAAGGTTTATTCATGAGGGAATGATGGGTTGGGGTGTGGAGGGAAGGGTTATTGGCAACAATCTTATGACAAGGACCACTCATGACACCCCTTTTGATGTTTGTATTAGATAAAGTTGCCCCCAATATCAAAGAGGGATCACTAACATAATTAGATTTTCTGACTGAAGAGTATCCAAGACCTTTATGTCTGTAATTTTCCTGAACTTGTACTGGTTCAATAATTCCTTGCTCATGTAGGCCTATTCTTTTTCCTTGATAATTCATGTTCTAACAGATTTTGTTGGCGATGGGATACTTGTCATTTTGGAAGCAAGATGCTAACCCATCCTTATTGTGGAAATTAATGCTTGAAATATTCTCAAGTGTAAGAAAGCCTGCTCTAAAAAAGATAGATGATCCTAATTGATAGGATGTTTTAGTTTCACTGACATGTTGGACGGATTTGTGATTAATATCTTTGGTCTGATTTGGTGACATGTCAAACTCCTATGATTCTATTGGTGCTTCCAGGTCTATGTCAAAACCATCTTGATGGTCAGTGTCATAGAGCCCACTGAATTCAGCTATAGCTTGATCATTTTGAAATATGTCCATGCTAGAAGACTCTTGTTCTAGTGGTAGATCATCTATGTGTCCCATGAAAGCAAGTGTCTCACTTTTGGAAGTGTCAATATCCAAAGTTTGGATAGGGTCATATTCAAGTATTTGATCATGACTGGCATATATAGGTCAAGGAGTGGATCATTTTGGACTTCTTGATCAAAGATAGTGTCTTGGTCAAAGATGGGGTTGTCTTGAATGTCATGATTGGAAATAGGATCTTGACCAAGGATAGGGTCATCTTGAATGAAATGGTTGTGGATGGACTCTTGAACAAGGATAGGTGTCTTTGGTATGCCATGATTGTCTAGGAGAACTTCTTGAATGGATTTAAATATAGGGTCATGGGATGGACTACTTTGATCTTGACATGATGATGATGTTATAATGTTGTGCTTTGGACTTGCCTCTTGACATGTATCCTCAAGTTTATGAAATGAGATGGGACTTTGGAGACTATGACTAGATGTGATTTCATGACCAAATGTATTTTGAGTTGGAGTGTCTTGGAATGGATTGATGTATGATGGATTAGGATAGGATGTGGATATTTGGAAAGGGTTAGTGTATGAAGGAATAAGATTTGATGTGGGTAAAGGACTAGGATATGATGTGGAGATGTGGAAGGGATGAGTGTATGAAGGACTAGGATTGATGGATGGTTGGTTTCCCTTGTCAAAGTTAGGGTGGATAATGAAAGTTTGTTGTGACTTAGTGTCATGGATGGTGTTAGGGGACTCTTGATAGTAGGTGGATAGAGGACTAGGACCCATGGATTGTTGGTAAGATGGATAGATGGATGGAGGACTAGAGGTTGAGGTGAATTTGGACTTGGATTTGAGGTATATTGTTTTGAAGTCCCTAGCCAGTTGTGTTTGACCATTACTATTGATTTGGCATTCAATTCGACTAGCAAGCATGTCATAGTGACTTGAAGACATGACGGTGGATGGAATGAGACTAAGACTTATGCAAAGTGATAATGAGGACAAAAATGAATGTCAAATACAAAGTGAATATGAAGACTTAAAATGAGTATCCATTGATTTTTAAGAAAGGTTTGCTAACCATTCAAAGTTTGTCCAATGTCTTGATTTGGATTGTCAAAGGATTGGTTTGAAGGACAAGATGACAAGGTGAGATTTCCACACTAGACTTATGAGTTGGAAATGTCTCACAAGAGGACAATGACTAAGGACTGATTTGTTTTGGCAAGTTTGTTTCATATTTTAACAAGTTTGATGTTCAGTTGTTGAAGTTTTCTGAAAATAGTTGGCAAACACATGGTGTTGTAAAAAATGAAAATCAACCACATAGAAGACATTTACAAAAAAATCGTAAGGCTGCAAGGACAGTATTCTTATGGATCCTACGAACCGCATATCCTTAGTGAATGAATTCAGAAGCTTGGCCCCATGGGCTCCCCCTTATAGTGCACTCACTTCTCAGGGCAACCAAGCTTCCAATATCCATGAAAATCTCATGGAAGATTGATCATTTCTACTAAGAACTGCGCAGGTGCGGGTGCCTTAGCAACGACCATTGCTGCACCAAAGAATAGAGGGTTTTTGGTTTTCTAAAACAAAAGATTTATTTTAGGCACCCGTTTAGAAGGCCACACGAGAGACATTATCATCTTAGTCTATAGAGGTTACGCTCTATAGGTTTTGATGCACCACAAGGGTACTTGGGAGTCAATTGCTAGTCCGCAAGAAGTTCTGTAAAGCTAAGCTTTCCTTAACATTCAAATTTATATACCGATTGGGCGTCGCTTGGCTTTAGCGTGTTCCCGGTTTGAGTCGCTTTGGGGTGAGTACTTTTTCCCACCAAAACAGACCCAAGATCTAAGGCTTAAGAAAAGAGAGCCAACATATTCATAGTTCAATCAATCTTTATTTAAAAACAAAGAGAGAGCACATGAATATGCTAACTCACACTTGCATGGTGTTCTTTTTAATGCCCAGATCGAAATGTTTTGACAAACAGAAAAAACAATGGTTCATTTTAACCGTTTGTAGTATTGTCAAACATGGGGTTCATTTTAACTATTTGTAGTGCGAGATAATCTACAGTTAATTTTAACCCAATTCTATGAAGAGATGCAAGTTTATTTTAATCAAATGAGTTATCATGCAAAATTGTGTTCTTTTTAATCCAATGAATGTGAATGCATGTTCATTTTAACTCATGAATGTAAAAAAAATAAAAATGCAATTTTATAGTTGTTGAAAGAAAACCAAATTGATTTGCCTAAAAAAAGAAAAAAATTAATTTTTTGTTTCTACAAAAACAGTTTTTAGACTCCCTCCAAATTGTGCCACATGCTGAAAACAAGAGATTAGTAACTCAAAAGAAAAGTTTAAAGACAACAGCAAATTAAATTAGCGATAAATTTCTCAAAACTTAACTAAACTTTAAATTTTTTGAATCCATGAAAATCTGAAACTCATACCTTCAAAACCCAGAAAGTATTTTTTTAAGATTCTACACGAAAAAATTGTTATGAGCAAAAGAAAACGCGGGTTTTAAAAGCTAAATTTAAAAAGCAGCAAATAGTAAAATGGCCATAACTTTCTCAAATCTTAACAAAATTTTAAACCATTTGAAGTTATGGAAAGCTAAAAACAACGCCTACAAAACCCAGATAATAATTTTTTAATATTTTATTCGACCATTTTTCTGTGTTCAAAAGAAGATGACGGGATTTTGTGCGAATTTTTGGTTGTAACTTACAAAACAACAAAAACAAACAAGAAAAGCAACAAATTTCTCTGCAAAATCATAAGATTCACGTCGGATTCACCAATGTAACATAAGTAAGTATTCAAATTAGTATGATTAAATGCATAAATAATAAACCTAAGTATTCAGGAAAGAACAAAGGAGGAAACAACAAAACAAAAGGGAAGATCTCACCAATTGCCTTCAACCTTCATGAATCACCTTCCTTGCACCTTCTCTATTTGCCGCAATATGATGGATGCCCTCAGATTTGATGAGAAAATTAAATTCATGACATGACCTAGCAAATGTCGAAGGATTTTAATAAAGAAATGCAAGAATGCATGAAGGAGAAGAAGTCTAGAAATTAAGAGATTCAAGAGATATTCAGAGATATAAGAGATGTCGAAATGAGGAAAAAATTGACATTTTATAGAAAATGTAATTTTGGATGGATGGATGAGATTTACAATTGAGAAATGCCCTAGAATCAATGGTCAAGATTAAAAATGACAACTCTCAATTAGGGTTAGGGTAAAATTCTCAAATGAGTGGACAAGATTTAATTTAAGAAATTAAATCAAGGATGGAAAATGAATGTGACAATGAGATGAAATTAGTAGGACTCAAGAAGATAATGTCTGAACAAAAAGATGAAATTAGTAAATGAATAATTTCGGCAATTACTTATTTTGTAGAGGAATATTACCATTTTGAATTAAAATTAATTCAAAATATGAATTTAGTGAAATAGTAAGTAATTGATTTAAAATTAATTACTAAAAGAAGAAGCAGTTAACCATGTGAGACATTTTTAAATAAATTTTTTTATTTAAAAAGAGAGAAATGTCAAATAAGGCAATTAAATAATTTAGAAATAATTATTTAATTTAGAAGAGGCAATTGATTTAATTAAATAAATCTATTTAATTAAAAGAATATTTTGGGAATTAGTGACATATTAAATAAATATATTGAAATATATTTATTTAATAATCAAGAGGACATTAATGATATAGATTAATTAAATAAATTGAGAACTTTATTTAATTATGACTAGAATTTAAATAATTAGTGACACATTAAATAAATAAATAAGATTTATTTATTTAATAATCAGGAAGAAATAAAAAGGTCATGAATTAATTAAATAATTATGAATTATTTAATTAATAGTTGAAGGTGGATTAGAAACATAATTAAAATGTCATAATTATGCTAGGACGAAAAGTGGTAAAATAGTGCTTGCAAGCCTAGGTCATTTTTATGTGTCTACACATTGATGATTTGACTATATTCTCAAAGCAATGGAGTGATCATGTGGCTGATCTATGCAAATTTTTTTAGAGGTGTAGAGAATTTGGGGTTTCCCTCAATTCAAAGAAAAGCATTTTCGGGGTCACTGAGGGAAAGTTGTTGGGACATGTCTTATCAGAAAAGGGAATTTATATAGACCTCGAGTGTATTCAAGCCATAAGGAAGATTCAACTGTCGGGTAACAAGAATGAGCTAAAATATTTCTTCAGAAAGATAAATTTTATCAAAAAATTTATTACGAGCTTTGTTGAAATCGCCAAGCTTCTTAATGCTATTCTAAAACAGGATGCCAAAATTGAGTGGAATCTAGAGGTGAAGCAAGATTTTGAAGAAATCAAGAAAGAAATTGCTGATGCACCCCTGCTAGTTAGTCCAAACTACTTGAAGTCATTTTATATCTATTCATTTGCTTCAGATCACTCGTGCGCCAACTTATTAACCCAAAAGGACAGTGACGAAAATGAGCATCCCATTGCATTTATGAGTGTTCCATTAAAAGATGTTGAATTTTGGTACCACAACATGGAGAAATAGGCCTACAGTCTTGTCAGAGGCATCAAAAAATTCAGACATTACATTTTGCACAACAAGGTGTTTTCTATAGTGCCTGACCCAACAGTAAAGACACTACTAATGCAAACTGAATTGGGAGAAAGACAAGCAAAGTGGGTCACCTTGTTGCAAGAATATGAAATGAAAATTCAGCCAATGAAGTTGGTTCGAAGGCAAGAACTCACCCGAACAATGGCTAAAGTAGTAGCTGCAGTAGGGCTCGAGCTCACGGTTCAGCAGTATCAGCTTGAGGATGTCTCTCTAGGGGAATGGTATGATGAAATTTTCTATTACTTGTTGAACCAAAAATGTCCTTCCCACTTACAAGGAGTCCAGAAGTGTTCTCTCCAATTGAAAAGAAAAAACTACATGCTACAGGGATCCATACTATACAAGAGGAATTACGAAGGTGTCTATCTGAGATGCCTTGGCAAAGAAGAAGCAGATCGAGTCTTGAGGGAGTTTCCTGACAATTTTGGCACTGGTCATGGGTCCGGCCCTTCCACCATGCATCAGATTTTAAGGGTAGGTTACTATTGGTCAACCATCTTCAAGGATTCCCATAATCATGTACCCACATGCCATATATGTCAGATCGCTGCTACCAGAGAGAGGAATATTGTTGTCCTGCTACAACCAGTCCTGGAGGTAAGGTCGTTCGTGTAAGGGGGTCTCAACTTCATTGGTTCAATAAGCCCACCATCATCTATGAGTCAGAGGTACATTCTAACTTCCTTTGATTACTGTACTAGATGGACATAAGCTATTGCATGTAGGAAATGTACCACAAAGGTAGTCACTAATTTCCTTGAAAGTTTTATTTTAAATAATTTTGGTTGCCCATATGCATAGGTATGTGATAATGGCCCCACCTTCTCCTTGCTTAAATTTTCTAGTTGGGCCTTTTATTATGGCATCACCCTTAAGTTCTCATCCAATTACTATCCTCAGGGCAACGATTTTGTAGAGTCCACCAACAAAAACTTGATCACCGTGATTGAAAGCTGCTTGATAGGAACCCCAAGGAATAGCATACCCAACTCCATTTTTCCCTTTGGGTAGATCACACCCATCACAAGGCTGTCCTTGGTGATTCCCCATTTCATCTGGTCTATGGCTTAGAGCCTATCTTTTTGATACACCTAAAAATTCCCACCCTTCATTTTATCAATGACTTTTACGAAGGAGGGGATCGTAGAGAAGCTCGGATAGCTGAGCTTTTGCACTTAGAAGAAATATGAGATCATGCAATATAATTTTTTTCCAAACATCAGGGCGTAGTCAAGAAGTAGTTCGATCATCAAGCCAAAATCAAGGCTTTTAGAATTGCAGATTTAGTCCTGTATTGGGACAAGGCCCACAAAAATAAAGGGGGACATAACAAATTCGACAAGCTATGGCTTGGCCCCTTTTAGATTGCTGAAATTCTTGGAGATAATTATTTTTTCTTAAAAACCTTAACTGGTGAAGATGTCTCGTTGCTTGTCGACGGACAACACCTAAAGCATTACTTCCAAGCCTAAGCTCTTTTAGAGTTGTTCCTGTAAATACTTGTAAATAGGTTAGGTTAGGTTTCCTTGCTTTGTTTTCCTCCTTTTGCTTTGTTTTTCTCATTTCTCGGCTGTGTTTCCTTTGGTGAGATTCTCTTTGTTTTTGCTGCGATGGTTGTGCTCGGTTTGACAAATGGTTCACTCTGTTGCCCGCCCTTGTTTGTTCTCTAGATAAGCCTTCATTCCCCACTACCGATTTTTGAATGCCTTAGGTGTTGGTTTCCTCTTTTGAACTTTGGACTAGTCTAGGATTGTATCCTTGTTTGAATCTTTTTACGCTTATCATGGATCATACAAAAAACACACTTCAAAAGTTTCCAAAGAATTGTGTGGTGATTGCTAGGAGTATTGGATGAGTGAAAAATCTTAAGTCTACTCTAGTGACCACTATGATTTCCAAACCCTTAGTGAGCTTCAATGCTTACACAGTTGAGAAAAATAAAAGAAAGTACTACGAAGCAATATCAACAAAATAAAAGAAAAGTCAAAATTATGCAAATGTATGGGTGTACGAATATCTCTTTCAGGCCTATGGACACCTGGATGGTAGTAGAGCTATGTTCATGGGGTCACAATGACAACTCCGTTAGGGCTATGGATGCTTGACTGGCAGTGAAGCAATTTCTAGGTTACTTTTGGGGTTAGACAAATTACGTAGCTTGTCCATCCTGATCAGTAGTTTTCTACATGGTTTCTGAGGATAGGAAATGAACTCACCATGCATACACTTCCATGATGACCCCGTAAGGTGATTCAACCTAGGTTCCCATCCTTAACTTGCTTCTTAGTTCATCCTTGGAGACTGGCCTCTGGTTTGTGAAACCAAATATTCTAGGTTTAGAATGAATATTTATCTTTAGAACTCTAGGGGTGTTTTCCCCAACGGAGTTGCCATTTGTTGTGCCTCTAGCACACACGCCCCGTCCTAAATGGGGACCCTCTCTTTTTTGCCTTCCTGGGTCATTTTGCCACCACCTCATTTTGAATTCCCCCATTTTGGTGTCCCAAATGGTTAGTGTACCTTTGAAATCTCATCTCAAGTTGACCATGTTTCATCCCCTCCAAATTTGCTAGGTCCTAGGTCTTCATGAATTTCTTTTGATGGTTTGCCTCTGTCAACGTCCTTGAGGTCTATCGGGTCCAGCATGGCGGGTTTCCCTTGCTGAACTTCTGGGTTGCATTTTCTATTTTAAAACGGTCATCGGCTCACATCCTTCCGTTGCTTGGGGCCTGCCTCCTTGGTCACCATTCTCATAACTTCGAGGACCAAAAAACTGTCCTTCACTCGCACCGGGCCCGGTCCACTGGATCTCTCTACCCTGGACTCCGTTATGCATTTTCTCTTCCCAAAACGGCTGACATCCACCAGACTTTCATTCATTGGACCCGGACCTCTCCTTCGCTAGTGGGCTTCTGCCTAACTCTTCAAATGGCCTTGGGCTCATGTCCTTTTGGCCTCCAGGTTTGAGATCCCACGCTGCCATTTTTAAAGTTTGAAATCACCTACTCTTGGCCCACCGTACATGCATTAATTAGGTGCATTAAATGCACTTATGGCTATAAATAAACCAATTCAACCTATAATTTTCACATGTCAGGATCAGCTAGAGAAGTTTAGAGTAGTTTTAGAGATCCAGAGCCTTCGTCGATCGCCGCCTTCAAGCTTGCCGCCTTCCTTCCTTGTTCTTTGCGGATTCAACAACACCATTCACTAGGTTCTTGTGTAGGTTCGCCATCTGCCCTCCCACTATTCTTTGGTGATTTCGTGTTAAAATAATGGATAAAAAGGGATAAAAATGCATTCATTTGATAGAGGAGGGTGAGTTCTAGAAAACCCATGTAATAGAATTTTGAGTAAACCCATCAAATCACCAAGTAATTGAATTTGGAACTTCATCACCCCAACACCGGTCTTTCTATAGAGCGATAGCGCCCTCTAGGCCCAAGCCTCCCTATCACCACTGATAAACTTCAAACAAAACAACTTCAAAATGCTTGGGTGTCTTCTCGGGTCCGCGATCTCTGATTGCCCTTGTCGGGTCATTGTTGGAATTTAACGAAATTAAACTCCTTTCTTCCGTTCATGTTTCCCGGGTCCACTCCCGCGGGATTCAATTCTCGAGATGCCATCTATCTTTAGTTGTTTCTCAAAAAACGTCTTGGTTCCATCCACCTGAGCCTCAGGATCCACCCATTCATTCGCCACTTGGGTTACAAGAACAAACTGCCTCATCCTTAGTATCCTCTAGGTCCCGGTCTATGGAGTTCAATCTGCGGAATTCCGTTGTAGCATCACCATTTCTTACAACTATCAGAGGACCATCTTTCACCCTCTAGGCCCCAGACATATTAGTGTTGCATGAGTAAAAACTATAAAAGCTAAGTGTCTTAGCCCTCATTGTGTCCCCTCTATCCGACCCCCATCCGGTCTCGGCCTCTGCAGAAGGAAAATCAAGCCTTTCATTCCGACCACCGGGGCCTAGTACTCTGACCGCTAGTAGAACTCTTAATGAAGGAAACATGGAGGTGAAGTCCTAGTTTGGGTCCGATCTGTCGGGTTTCTCCCACCAGACTTTCGCTTATTGTACGTTGTTTCAAAATGGCCATCCTCAAGCAGCTTCCAAGCCCTTTCAATCCAAACTTTTAAAAGATTGAGTTATGCCACCCACCCTTTAGCCTTGCAGGTCACGAACCCCAAAAATCTGCCCTCGGAATGTTGTTTCTTCAGAGCCATTCCAAATGGCGAACTCCAGATAACTTTCCCTCCTCATAACTCTGGGTACCCCAATGCTGATCAAAATGCCTCCCAATCTAGAAACAAATCTTGACCCATATGTTCAAATTGGACCCTCTCCTTCATGGACCTTTCAATTCATCTAAATCTAAAGATAGGAGAAACCATGTGGACTGCCCTACCCTGTTCGCCCTTCAAAACAACCATCCTACTAGGGAAATTTTTCCTCTGGGGTCCAGATTGTCGAATCTCCTTCCAATAAACTACTAATGGAAATTTAGATTAAATATTATATTTTTGAATGATGAATTATCCAATATAGCCCTGTTTACGTTAATTTGTCTAACCTTTTGTGTTTTCATGCTTGATTATGCTCACCTTGCTTTTGTGTGCAAAATATATGGAATTAGATGCAAAAACCTTAGGGGCAGTCGTGGAGAAATACAAAGGGAGGAAAAAAGGCAAGGCTCCTCGTGGAAATGAGGATGAAGACCAAATGAAATACTAGTTCTAGGGGGAACCATTGCAATCTAAAGTCACCATAGATTGGAAAGAGGTATCTGACACCAACATAGGACATGTGGACATTGACGAAGTCACACAAAGGGTCAGGGTCAGCCCTAAGACAAATAATGCAAGATTGATCAGAAGCAGTGAGATAGCCAAAGCTGTAGGTTTCCCTCCCTCTCTTGTAACCCTCGAACTAGTGATGGCTTGTAGGGAAGCATACCAGCCAGAAACCAGAACAATAGTGGACAAGGATGGAAACGTGTTGGCTGACATGTTAGCCAAAGGAATAAAAAAGACCTTTCATATCCCTACCTTCAAGGAGATGGAATTTCCAACCATAAATGAGTGCAAGGTAATGTGGGACAAAGACCCAAGTAAATGTAAGAAGCTTATAAATCAACATTGGCTCAAGGAGAAGAGGGGCAGCACTGTAAAGGTTCCCCAAGAGCTCTTTCACAGTGAATTTTATGAAGACTATCATGATATAGTAACCCTTCTAAGTAGAGTGACGGGCCTCCCTATTGCGGCCTACTTTCAAGAATGGATGGTCTACTTTGTTGAACAAATTCTCTATGGAGAAGAGGATACCACATTTTATGGGGGTGGAATAATCAACGATCACTTTCATGAGCAGTTCATGGCTATCAAAAAGACCTCAAAGTTCTACATGAAATCTTACCTGGTGTACTCATTGGCTGAACAGAGGAAATACAGTGGTTTGTTTAGAGCTTCGGATGAAGAACCTGGCAGGGAGCTCAAGGTCTATGATAGGTACCCTCAACTATAATTCAGGAATTTTAAGAAAGACTATTGTAGGGTAAATGATGCTTTTATAGGTTATATCATCAGGTTGCTCGGGGGTGACTTCAAGAGGAGAGTCTCCCATAGTGCTCAGGATTTCCTCAAACAATATGCTTTATTGTTTATTCAATACTCAAAATTTACATACATCCGTGCTCAAGGCTTCTCAGAAAGACCAAACAAGATGCCTCGGTATCCCAATGACTGGATAATATTGTTGGAGATTTCTCAGTAGCTACGGCATGTGCACACCCTCTTAAGAAAAATACATCTAGTGTGGATTTCTTATCCCCTTTCTTTCAGCCAGGGGATGCACAAACTCCATACATCCCAATGTGCCCAAAACTCAGAAAAGGAATTGGTTGAGTATCATTTCAAACTCCACATGGATCCATATGGCCACATCAAGAAGGCACTTGGACATGAATATACCCATCTTCATAGCATTGAATATTTTTGGGCCAATTGTAAGGATGACCATGAGGTGCAGATGAGGCATTATATGTAGATGACCACATACTTTATGAAAAGGGTGAACCTGTTTGCAGTGCCTAATCAGGTGGAAGAAGATGAGAGCATAGTGATAGACCCCCGGTATGATGCGGTTTCCACTATGCCACTACAACTAATTGATTGGGATGAGCAAGAGGTCGATGACCTTGACATTCTGACCAAGCCCGTTGAGGCTCATACAAAAGAATAGATTGATGGGAAAGTTGCTTGATTGAAGCAAAAAGGGGTCATCCTAACTTATGAAGGGCTTGAAAGTGAGCCAAGTAGAACAAATGGTGGGGTAGCTACTACATCAATAAGAGATACATCGAAGTCCCCTCCACTCACTCCCTCAAGGAAAAGAAAAGAGACTGACGAGCAACACTCCAATCCAAAAGTGTATGCTAGAAAGGCCTCAGAAGGTGAGCCTTCAAGAGACATAAGAAACTGGCCAGTGTCACTGAAATGCCTATGATACAAGAAGATCCACTCCACGAGGGAGAGGAAATGTAGGCTGATCAACCAAAATCCCCACTGGCTGCCTCCACTACTACTGCTCATCCATCTACTTCTAAAGTTGTGGTGGCTACCTCTCCACCTACAGTGGACATCTCAGTCCACCTCACCTCTTCTTCACCTGCTAGGCCAATCATGGTGATTGATTCTTCTTCCGCCACCACCTCTCCACTTTCTTTTGATTCCATGTCACCAACCACATATTTTTCACTAGCAATAACAAAAATACCTATACTGACACTCTCACTTCCGGAGGCGTTCTCGCGGCATATGCAAAATGTCCCCTCCAAAATTTCTGAGGTGCTATCGAATCCAACCATCCAGGCTACCCTGAGACAGGTTCTTGCTAGTGTCCCTATCTCAAAGCCTCCAACTGAACCACTGAAGATGAAAGCAACGATGCAAATATATGAGGAATGGGATTAACGAGAGAGGGAAGCCACAAAGGCGATGGAGGAGGAAGCAGATAAATACTATGAACATCTAAAATATCAACACCTACAAATTGACAAAATATTCCTTGAAGGAGATGAAATAGGATCCTCCGAAAGTGGGGAGAAAGAAGAAGATGCTAGTGCCAAATTTATTGTGCAAAACTTTGACCCTGACTTTGAGGAAGAGCTAGCTCAACAATTAAAGAACATTGGGGAAGAAATTGAAAGACCACCTTCCGAGGGAGGAAGGAAAGAATGCGATAAAATGGAAGAAAACATGGAACTTCCAATAGGTGAACAACAACAAGAAGGCCCTAAAAATGATGAAGAGGTACCTCCCTCAAGAGGGCAGGAAAAACATGAAAAGAAGGAACATGAAGATGTGCCACATCCATGTGAGGAAAAGGAAGATAAAGAAGAAGATAAGCCTAAAGAAGAGGTTGAAACTCACAAGAATCTGGAGACTGAGCAACCCAAGGAGAATGGGAATGATGAAGAAAAGGAAGAAAGAGATAATGAAGGGGAAGACAGCCCCAAGGAATGCCTGCCCACTAAATTCCCCATCAAATGCACAGTGTTAATCAAGACTCCGATGAGGAAAAGGAAGATATGAGGACGGAAAAAGAGGCTCTTAGTGATAAAGATATTGAAATCAGGAAAGATGAAAAGGAAGGTGACTAGGAATCACCCAAAGAAAGGTCCTCAATGCCTGATTGGTTGGAAAGGCAACTGGAGAAAAACACTCCTGCTCTGAAGGATCCAAGAACAAGATTGGAGGCTATACTAGCCCGAGCTTAGATCAACACTAAGAAGGAGAAGAAGCCTAAAATTAGATGAAAGGTGAAAATGGATGCCTCTAGATCCATAATAGTGCAAGTAGTTATGATAGTGGTGGGAAAAGAGGGGATAAGCTATAATTTTTCCACTATTGATTTAGGAACAACTACCAGAGAGCAGAAAGTGGAACACCTTCAGGAATTCGTCACCACTGTGGTGCATCTGATATAGCAAGATAAGATCTCAAAAGAAGAACTCAAGGGAGAAGTGGTTGATCTAACATCCTAAATCCAGCAGTGGTCATCAATATAGGAAATTCCTACCATGTCTTTGGCCCCACCATAGTTACTGTCAAAAGAAAAAATAGACAAGCTCAAAAAGAGAAAGAACTTGGATAAGACCACGAAAAGCTGGTTTCAGTAGGTCTTATACGCAGGAAACGTGGGCATCAATCATGCTGTCAGGAAATCAAACAAGTTCCTAGATTTACAGAAGTCTCTTGAGGGTACAAGGAAGTTTTGTATGAACTTCCCAAGGATATATGGGTCTACCTAGCCTAAGATTGAGGCTATCCTCAAACTGCCAAGTGAGACTTGGGAAAAGGAGCTTGCATTCAAGAATGATGATCATTGGCTAGTGGATGTATGGAAGCGAGATTTAAAGAACTGAAAGGAAAGGATAGAGTAGGTGCTTGAGAAGGTGGATCCAGACATTGAGTGGGCCAAGGAAGTTAGAGAAGATTGAATTCGGTACTTAAAGCTAATGACAAGCTATGATATGCCTATTGTACAAATTGATCCAGAGAAGATAAAGCCCGACTTCCAGAAGAAGATAGAGGATGGGATGTCGGGTGAGATTACCACTGATTTCATGAGTTTTTCTGCTCAAGCCTTCACCTAGCTAGATTTTTTTAGAGACCACACTGCTAAATATGATGGAGACTGGGAAAAGCTCTCTAACAGATCCAAAGAATGGAGTTACCAAGTGCTGCGATCTACAATCATAGAAGTCAATAAGCTCCAACCATTGATTATGAAATTCATGGAGTATGCTGCTTTGAAGAAGAAGGAAGGAAACCCTATTATTGGTGAAGAGTTCCTTCCAAAATAGATACAACAAAGACAATAAAAAAAAGACAAAATTCTATAGTGTTGCCACTAGAAGGCAAAATAGGGATAAGGACAAAGATGCATTTAAAAATGTAGTATATTGTGGGGCAGGTAGAACCCTAGTTTGTAGTGAATCTTGGCCACACAATGAAAATAAATCTTGGCCACTATAAATATAGGATCTCCTCTCATTTTCAAGAGAGAGTTGAGTTGTTGTAATGACATGCTGCAAATTTTTTAATAGAATTACATTGACTTTGGTGGATTTTTGATTTTTATTGCATGTTTCATGATTCATCTCCAATAGTTAGTTGATGTAGTTATATTTTCATTTTTGTTTAGTTTGTTATAACTTTCTTTGATAGATTTGATAATGTTGTTCTATGGTTGTGAAGATTTATGTTGTGTAGATGCCTTCCTAGTCCATACTTTTTTTGTTTGCTACTGGTAGATGGCTATGTAAAGTTAGTTTGGACATAAATTCAAAGTTGCCTCCAAAATTTCATCTTTGTTCATGCATGTACATGGTGAATGAATGGTAAAATATTTGCAGTCCTTAGAAGATAGCACATATTTCATGATACTGTCAAATTTATGGTTAAGTGAAATTTTGTTTTAAGGAATCTGTCCATAGTAGAACCCTCCATGATCATTTTTTATGGTTAGTTGTAGATCTAGGAACCTCCTCTCTTCCTTGCTCTTTTTTCCTTTTTTTTTAATAAGTAACCTATGCTAAGGTTCATTTCACATTGTAAAGCCAAATCTCAAGTCAAAATAGGAGTTTAAGATTACTGCCCGAACCTATAGAAAATTGCACATTAATTTCCCACCTCAAGAAATCCGTTATAAGATCCAACTTCCTTCTAGCCCAACTTCCGTAAGTATGCCCTATGTTTACCAGAAAAAACACATTTAAACCATTGAGAAATTCCATGCATTTCATGACCTGATACCTGAGAGACCTTGGGGTAGGATTTTGTAACTTGTTTGTAGATCTCTACCTTTCAAGAGAGGTGATGCACTTATGCATTGCCTGTGTTGAGAAAGTGTATAAAAAACCCATCAAAATGATCAATAATCATGTTAATAGAATGCGATAGAAACGGTTCCATGTATATCTACAATTCACTATTAGCTTTTTCCACTGATTTGTTTGTGTTTTGTTTACTTCCATCAAGACAGATAGTACCATCCTTGATGTGATCCTATATCTCATGACGTAGGAGCATGCAACATTTAGTATCATGTCTGTTAACTTGATGGTATTGAAAATAGATGTTTGCTTCGTACTAGTTAGGATATGGATCCCTAACTGGTTCTGTGTTTTTTTTACTTTCGTCAAGACAAATAGTACCATCCTCGATGTGATCCTGTATCTCATGGCATAGGAGCATGCAGCGTTTAGTATCATGTCTGTTAACTTGATGGTATTGACAATAGGTTTTTTCTTTGCACCAGTTAGGATATGGTTCCCTAACTAGTTTTGGAGTTGGTAGGTTAATGATCTTATCCTTCAACAATTTTTGTAATATGGAAGAATAGGATTCTGATAACTCCATAAAATTTTGGTCACGTCTGAGGTCATTGTTATCCACAATGGCTACTACATTCATAACAACCTTTGCTTTTCTAGAGATTGATATAATGGAATTTCCCTTTGGACTAGAGCATGAGGATGATCCCCCAAACTAAACTACCATCTGTTAGTACTCCCGCAAAGTTGCACATAGATGCGCAAAAGAAGGATATTTCATAAGGGAAAACTTCTCTTTCCATGGACTTTGTAGGTTCCCTATGAACACCTTATGCACATTGGAGTCAGGTAATGAGTATGATATTTGCAAGAAGAGAGCTTGATATCGCACTATAAAGTCGGTAATCTTCTCATTATCCCCTTGTTTACATCAAACAAGGTCAAAGAAGGTCACTTTATTCCCGATTATGGCTTGGAATTATCGTAGGAACTAGTTCACAAGCTAATCAAATGAAAAGATGGAGTTGTTGGGCAAAGAACAATATCACTCGAGTGATATATCCTTGAGGGATTGAGGGAACAATTTTTTCATCAATGTATCATGGTGGAAGAATTTTGTACATAAGGCATTAAAGGCGGACACATGTGTTTGTGGGTCCCCTTTGCAACTGTATTTCTTGAGTTTAGTGATCTCCATTCCTTGAGAGAAAGGAGTGTTTAGAATTTCTATCGAAAATGTGCTATGTCAAAAGAAGGGTTGGAAGATGGGATGGGCCAAGGCTTGGGAAAGGTTCACCAACTGGTTCTGCATCTTCCCCATATTCTAAAGAAGGGTGTTTATAATAGTGTCATTAGAAGGCATAAGACCATTGGAGCCATCACCATACCACCACCACCAATGTGACCTCCGTCGGAGCCATCGCCACTCCCAAGGCCACCACCATGACCTCCACCGAAACCGCTTCTGCCAGTGCCACCTCTACTACCGAAGTTTTCACCACCAAAGCCTCCACCACCAAAGGTGATGAGAGGGGTGAAGTGAAAACCCAAAGGGTTCTAGTTTACCTTGATGATTTTAGAACTCTTAGAAGTGGCAGGGTTCCTAATTGAAGGGATCATTTCAGCCTTGTATATAGATGTGGGGGCATTCATACCTCCAGTTATTGATGTTATTCAAAGGGGCTACCTCTTACCATTCTACCATGGTTCAAAGGGGTGCATGCTTCAACCAGACTAGTGAGATTGGACAATATTTCTATGCCTATTCGATCTTTTCCCACCGTTTACTTTATTTCACTAATAATTTTAGCAACCCTAGCCAACTTTGAGTTTTTTCTAGGTGATTCTCTAATGCACCCAACCCTTTGCTTAGACTAGCGACATATTGAGAGGGGATGTGGACAACTTAATGCTCATCTACAAATGATGAGGCTAGTGATGCAAGAGGGGTAGGGACATGATTAGTTTATCCAAGGAATCTAGACTCACCTTATGACACATGCTCCTTTGCAAACAAGCCAACCACATAACTAGAGAAAATATCGCTAGTGAAACTAGAAGAGAACTTCATCTTCTCCATCGGTAGGTATCAAAAAATTCTCTTGACAATATGCCTAGAGGTCATGGACTGGGTTGTGACACTCATAAACCTTCACAACACACATGAGTGCAATGATCCAAGGGGTATAAGAGAAAAAACATAGAACATTGACAAATGAGGAGATGGTTCACGTCAGGTTCAGTAAAAATGTAAGAGAGGGAGATCAACCACTGCAAGGCCCTAGGTCATGAAAGGCCAAGAGAAGTATGGCTGCCCTAACTTACCTCAGCTTAAAGGAATGTTAGGATAGGAGAGATGAGAATGATGAGGACTATAAGGTCCTTCAATCACTCTGCGAACCTGGGAGTTGAAAGGAGACTAGGCTAGTCGGTCTTTAGAGTGAATTCTATGTATCAGATAGCTCTCTATTAGAGGATAGAAGCATGGTTTTGGGATGAAAATGCGACGTGATGGCATCTCACATGTGTGCTGGCATCCATACGACCAGAAAATTGAAGAGACAAGAGTTAATCTCTAAAAAATAGACTAGCGACCTAGTTCAAGAACTTCTAAACATGTAGAATAAGGTTAAGAAATATGAAATATAAAGATGAATATGATAAAGAAAGTAGATTACCACAAGTGTGATGAAGATGATCTCACACAATAATATTTTTTCCAAATTTCTCCAAGATCTCTCCACCTACACACATAAAAGAGGGAAAATGTTGGGGGGCTGTATAGGGGTCTACCTCAGTTAGACCCCCATTTTGGTGTTTCCACCTCCATGAACAACCAAGTTTGCAATGATAGAAATAATGTGATAAAGAGGAGAATACAAGAAAAGTATACAAAAGACACTAAACAAGAGTATGTGCTTACTCAACCAAATGATAAAGAAGATAAGAGGATCTTACCATCTCCATCCAAAGCGCTCAAGGCTACTGGAGGAGAAAGATGAGAGGAATTGAAGCCTTTACTATAATGGATTCATCCTATGCTTGCACTATCAAAGTGATGGAGTGGTAGATTGCTGCTATGAAGTGTGAAGTGTTGTTACAAAGCTTGGAGTGAATTCTTGAAGTGAAGAAGATTGGGTAAACTTGTGAAGATCTTGTAAAACTTGATGATGGATGAATGAATTGAGAATATGAGGGAAGAATGGAATAAAATGACCATATTTGTGTTGGCCAATCAAAGAAAGGTGTTACACTTCGACCTCCAATAGGGAGTGTAATGTTTCTATACTCCAGCCACAAGAATCTACCAAGGATGTAAGCACACCGTGTGGATGTCTACGCACCACACAAGCGTCCCTGATAGAAATGCCTCCAATGAAACAAAATGGGCACCAAGTGTGATGTGAATAATAGGCTTATGTGGAATTAAGCCTTCGCCTCTGGTTTTCTAAAGTGGAAGGGGGTAAAAGACGAATCTGCATTAGGGGTGTAAATTCATGCCTATACAAGAAGATATTTAGAGTAGGGTACTATTCGCCTTCCATGGAGCAAGACTACATTCAACATTCTAGAAGGTGTCGACAATGGCAACAACATGGTGATCTAGTTCATGCACCAACACAAGAGTTGAGACCCATCACAACACCGTGGCCTTTTTCGCAATGGGGATTAGACTTGGTAGGTAAGAAATCACCCGCTTCATCCAACAGGCATAAATTCATTATTACCACAACAAAATACTTCACTAAATGGATAGAAACCATTCCATTGACCTGTATCACCAGAAAACATATATCAAAATTCATTTTGAACTATCTCATTTGTAGGTATGGAACCCCACAGACAATTGTAACAGACAATGGAAATCCATTCAAGAACCAGGATGTCTAGGAAATTTGTTCCAAATTCTCCATCAAACATATATTTTCTACACCCTATTATCCTCAAGGAAATGGTTAGGCAGAGGCATTCAATAAAACAATCCTAAAAATATTAAAAAAGACTGTCAATGATGCCAGCCATGATTGGCATTTGTAGCTAAACCCAAACTTATGGGTGTATTGTATTGCCATCCACACACCTACTGGCACCACACCTTTTTCCTTGGTCAATGGATCAAAATTTGTGTTACCTATCGAGGTCAAAATCTCCTCATTATGAGTCTCACTAAAAGGCATGGTCAACAACAGATAATATAGGGTGTCCAGACTAAATGAATTAGAGATCCAGATGAAATTCATTTGAGTGCATTAAACCATCTGCATGTTTATTATAATTGACTCAAGCCAAGCTATAACAAGAGAATCAAAGACATAAAATTTCAAGTTGGTGACTTAGTTCTCAAGGAGAATCAAAATATACAATTGAATCAAGATGGCAAGGGAAAATTTGAACCTAATTGGTTAGGCCCATTCATCATAACAAAAATTTATGGCTTTGGGGTATATTAGTTGGCTACTCCCAAAGGAGAAACTCTAACCGAACCATTGAACAACAAGCACCTCAAGAAGTTCTATACATGAAACACATCATAATACCCTAGACAAAAGGGTAAAAATCCAAAAAAATGGAAAAAAGAGATAAGAAATACAAAAAATTAAAAAAATAATTAAAAAAAAAATAGTAAAGAGAAATAAAACATTCTTTGAGTGAAAACCACTTTGTGGTGCTCCTAGAATAGGTACCATAGTGAAAACCTAGCAAACAAGCACTATGTGTGAATAAAACATGCATCATTATCTATTGACACTTTTTCATAGCATCCACCCATCCATTTCATAAATAATGTTTCCAACCATGGCTTGTCATTGATTAAGGTAAGTCATTTTAATGGGGTAAACTTCCCAAGGATGGTCATGAATTAGGTCTCGTATCATTTGATCATGGTCATAAAACAATAAAAGACAAAAACACTAGAAAACAACAAAAATAAAAAATATTTGATAAAACATCAAAACAAAACAACATCATGGGATTATTCCTTCACTCAAATAGTCTAAGATATCAAAATTTGCTTGAACCTCATAGCTAGTTCAAGTAGATTTCCTACAACATATCCTCTAGACACAAAAGTGGAATATCAATCCAAGTTATCAATGTTGTTTACCCAAAAAAAAATTATACTTTGAGCCAAATGGTCGAATTACGTGGTCTCTATGTGTATAACGTAGGCAAGGATTTTATCCCCCGAGACTCTAGGTCAGTCCCCTTAGGTTTCCAACATGCTTATTTCAACTTAGTCAAAAAATGCAAAATCCCAAAAATATATACAATATACAAAATCCAAAAACATTCACAAACATAAAAGATCAAACCAAGTGAACTACGAGCCTCTACGTGTATAACATAGGAAAGGCTTATCTTTGATGCCCCCAAGGCCCTTGATTAGTCCCCTGAAAATTTAAAAAAAAACATCATAAAACTTAGAAAATAAAATAAAAAATGCCCATCCCGTCATCAACATCCACAATCAGAGTTTCAACCATAATAAACAAACTGTCCCAATCACACTTTGATAAAATAAACAAAGAAAGAAAGAAAACATCAACAGCTAGAACTTTCAATAAAAAAAATCGCATAAGAGTTGACTATAAACAAATGTAAACAATGCCAAAGTATCAACTACCTATCTTTTTAAACAAGTCCCAACAACATCCTAAGATATACCTGAACAGATTCGTTCCTACGATAGACATGATCAACAATGGATAATAGAACCACCCTAAACAAATATGGCAAGTGATACTACAACTTCTTTTTTATCTTTTTGTGGTCTTACTTTTTGTGATTTATTTTATTGACTCATTCCCAAGATATCTCAAGGATGTCCATAAGGATTTAATGAAGAAGGAATGGGGGCAATTGAGCATCATTTAAAATTGTTGTTTGTAAGATATTTTTGTAATATTACCATGGCGAATACTTGCTTTATTGAGTATGGAAGCTGTATTAAAACAATTTATGAAGCAGTTACATGTTAGGTGTTCTATACCTTTCTGTGTGATTGGTCCAAAATGTTTTTCATGCAACCCCCCTATACTTTAAACAAAGTTTCTGTATGTCTGGTATGAACAAAGTTACTCTTTGTTTGTAGAGTCAAAGTCCATGCAATAGATACAAAGTCACCTTGGTAATTCATATCCTGGTGCATCGTATATGTTTGCTACATCAAATAAGATTTTTAAAATTGCAAAGCCTTCAAGTAAAGCAAAAGCAACTCATCAATGACATCACATTCTTACTAACATTTTCTTCTAATATCATCCACTTTCTTCTATCTTCTCAATCTTACTAACATTTTCTTCTAGTCAAACATTTCTTCTGTCAGTCCTTTCATTTAACGCATCACATCAACTTATCAAAAAATTTGGTTTATTATCTATAATTTTCACCAAATTTCTTGAGGGGTCACCATCCATGCTATCCTTTCTGGGGCATACTGGGGCAAATCTTGCACCTGGGGCATATAAGGGAAATTTTCTTTGAAACAAAACAACCGATACTTTGTTTTAAAGAGGGCCAAAATGTAGACAGCTAAAAATGTCCTAGCTTATGAACTAGCATTTTGGACACTCATATTCATCTCTTAATTAAGTGATTTAACATCATTTAATTAATTCAGCATTGAACAACATCAAACAACATAGAACAACATCAAACATCATCAAACAACATTGAACAACATCAAACAACATCAAACAACATCAAACAACATCGAATATCATCGAACAACATTGAACAACATTGAATAGCATCAAAAAACATCAAACAAAATCGAACAACATCGAACATCATTGAATAAAAACAAACAACATCAAATAGAATCAAACATCATCAAACAACTTCAAACAACATCAAACAACATCAAACAATATCAAACAACATCTCAAATCATCCCACGATCATCCCACACCATCAAATAACATCTAAAACCCTAAATTCCTCTATTAATTGAATAATACATCATTTAATTAATTCACTTTTTCATCATTTCAGATAAATTAAATAAATTTCACTTATTTAATAAAGTCCTAAAAACCCTAATTTTTCTATTAATTAAATATAACAACATTATTTGTTTAATTCGCGTTTCATCATTTCGACCAATTAAATAAATCACATTTATTTAGTAAAGTCCTAATCCGACTGTATTTCATCCAAATTGATTAAATAATGCCAATTATTTAATTATGACACGAAATCACCTTATTCCTCTAAGTTGATTCAATTATTAAATAATAATTTAATTACAACACTTTCCCTCCAAAAAATTGAATAATTAAATCAAAATATTCAAATCAATTATCAAAAATCAAATCAAACTAATGCAGCTTTGTATGCAAAATTCAAACCTGACTTGCACTTTCAACTCCAAAAAGGAATTAAATAATTAAATCAATTAATTCATATTTCTCACCCACTTTTTGATTGAGCAATCTAAATTGTTAACTGAACAATCTATCTTGTTAACTGATCAATCAAAATTCCTAACTAAGCCATCACATTCCTAACTAAGCCATCAAATTCCTAACTAAGCCATCATAATCCTAACTGATCAATCTAAATCTATTAATTGATCAATCACATCCCTAACTAGCAAATCTATTTCTCAATCACCCAAATTGTGCAATCAACTTTGCACAATTTTCTCATGTCTAATTCCTCTCAACACACTCCGACCGTTCATCCAGATATTCTTCCAAACGATCTTGATCATCCATTTCAAATCACATCTCCTATATAACAAACCCCTTTCCTCACAAATAAGGATCGGAGAATCAACATACCTTATCCAATGAAGTGTTGTCGAGATCATCCTTGAGAGAGCTTCTTTCTTTCCTTCGATTAACCAAGCATTCATCCACACTTTGCACATGAACTTTGGAGGCTTCGCTGTGATAAGAGCAATCCAACATCAAGCAAATACACTCCACTATGGGATGGTGAAAATGTCTTTTTCTTTCATTTCATTTGGTAATCAGTAGGTTCCTTATCATGTTTGTAGTAGTATATTTTAACATCATATGTGTAGGAGTTTGAGATTTGTGTATTTGACTATAGATTAAATTTCTTTGTCAAATTGCATTCATGTTCATCTTGAATCTGAATCTAACGTCCTTTTTCCCCTTCACACAATGTAATACTGCTTGGTGGTTTTGTGAAAGCTTATTTTTATAAAATAAATAAATGGGTGAATAGTTTGAGGCTGGCTAGTTGGTCATCATTTTTAGGTTGCACATGTGAGGAGAGGAGACATAGATTGGGATATGTGGTTACATGATTCTCATTTTCATGTACACATGAAGTGCATGTAGAGAGCTTGATGTTTCAAATGTATTCACATAGACTTTGCAAATATATTGTAATATTTGTTCATGAGATAATACATTGAGTGTGGATGCTTTTGGAGACTAGGTTTTCCCCATGAGAGTTTTCTCAGAGTATATCTTATGTCATCTTGATGATATGTTTGTCTATTTGTTGTATTTTAGATTTTGAATATTTTCTTACATATTTTTGTCATAAACCCCTTCCTTAGTATTTTTGAACCCTTTTATTAAATTTGAATAATAATTATAATTTTAAAATACATAATATTTAATTATTAAAAGGTAGTCTATAAATAATAATTAAGTTATAAGTTATAAACTAAGGTATACATTATTAAATCAATTATATAATAGATAAACAAAATAAGTTAATAAATAAATGATCAAAATGAATTAAATAATACAAAAAATAATATAATAATTAGTTTATTTTTATCTGTAAAAGAAATAAATTGAATTATCCAAAACTGTAATTAATTTTTAATTTAATTGACAATTAGAGAGAGTTATGATAAATTTATTTATTAATTGCGTGAATTGCATTTTTAGTTAACTAAAATGATTGATTAAGTGAATTGTAAATTTGAGTTAACTAATATGTTCATTTTCATAATTTACTAAATTTATTTTTTTCAATTTGAATTTACATAGGATAAATATTAATAATCCGGTTGAATTTACTTGTTAACTAAAAATATATATGAGTTGCATTAAAATAATTTTATTATTATTTAATTTACTAATTTCTCTCAACTAGTTTGGAAGGCAAAGGAGGGTGATAATTCCTAAAAATATACTTTTGAATGAGGGTATTATCTAGTTTATTTTAAAAAATAATTATTTTCCATTAATCATGTGAATTATTAATAGGAGTTGATTTTTTAATTAAATATTTTAAAATAGAAAAAAATGAAATTATAAATAAAAAGGTTTGGCAAGAGAAAAAAAAAAGTAGGTTTTACCTGGCTTTGAGTAGGTACTAGAGGCAAAAAAATATGTTGACTCGAGGGAGAGGATTTCAAGATTAGGGAGAGCCTCGTCATTAAAACTTCGTCAAATTTGAGAGTTATGATTTTGAGATAGGTAGTTCAATTAATTCCCTTAACATGTTTCTTAGTTGAGGATTTTGGTTTAATAAATTTTTAGAAGAATTAAACAAAAAAATCACCTTTGCTTAATTATTTGAAAAATAGAACTCTAGAATAAAATCTAGATTAATCACACTTGAAATTCCATAGAAATTCTCTCAAACTTAGGTACTATATATTTTTTTAAAATATTTTTTTTGTTTATAAAGAACATTATTTTTAGAATATTTTTTTTGTTTATAAAGAACATATTCATTCAATATAGGAAAACCTAAAAAAAAAATGGAAATGTATACAGATCTACAAATGTTTTAAAATTTTAAACAAATATAAAACCAATTTAAACTTTATCTTGTAATTGTATATTTATTTATTTTCTTCCATTTTATTTAGAAAGAATAGAATAAACAAATGCATATGTTTATCTAATATATATACATATAAAAATATTTACACATATAAAATATAATTAATTATATTTGTAAATTTGTTGTGAATCTCCACAATTATTTTTTAAATTTGCACATAGATTTAATTATATTTATTTATTTTATCCTTGTATATATAATTTTTTTATTTCTATTATAACAAAATAAAAGAAAAATACTAAAAAAATATAACAAATAAATAGGGGCCATGGACCCCTATTAAAATGCTTGAGACCATGATTTCCATGATAGGCCATAGGTCCTAAAGGGGTCATGACTTGCCATGATAGGCCGCAAGACCCAAAGGGGGTATGTAATCTACACACAATAGGTTATCGGCTTAAAGAGGCCATGACTTGCATATAGGCCAAGAGCACTAAACATACATCAATTATTTCTATATTTATTTTATAATATAAATATGTTTATATATACTATATTATTTTATATTTACTATTTGATATAATAATATTCATATATATGTATATACATATATGTTTACATATACATAAATATAATAAATAAAAAACAACAAATATATATTTTTCGATCACTAAATATAGATTTTATGGGAACACCAAATATATTAATATTATTTAAATTTATAGATGTCCCTTGGACAGGGTATGGGAGCATTATACAACCATATTCCTAGAAATAATCTATTGAGTCAATCGATGGGCCCTAATCACACAAACAAACTTTTTTTCCTACATGGCCCCATGCCAAATGGGCCAAACATTTCGTCGTTGTCATAGACACTAAAATATTCCCTAGGTCTACTCACCATCACTAAACCTATCACCTAATCCCTAATCGACCAATTTCATCATTAAACCTATCACCTAACACCTAATTGACCAATTTCATCACCTAGCCCTATGTCCCATCATCTAGTCCTAATTAACCTAGAACATATCCCTTTCACCTAAATTCTCACACTTAAATTAAATAATGATATCATTTAATTTATCACTTTTTCCATCTCCTCACATAAATAAATAACTAATTACCCATTTACACCTATTATCCACCTCACCCATGTGTCTGAATTAATTAAATAATATCATTATTTACAAAGCCTATATTCTCTCACCACTTTCCAAGAATAATGGGACCTAGAAACACTTGTCTTTGTGCTCACATTATTATCTTAACACGTTCCAATAATATTGGGCACCTAGGAACACTTGTCCTTATGGTCCCCTTATTCTCTCAACACATCCCAAAGTTATAGCCTTCTTAGGTGCACATGTCCCTAATTTCTCTCATCCTCACAAATACTTACTAAATTTGGTAAGTTGATCCTAGCCATTCACATTCTAACTACCTTCATCTCCACCTTTCATCCTCCCCTAGATCCTAGGGAATTCCTCTCAACCATTCTCCACTCTTGATCTCATAATCAAATCTTAGCCATCCACTCCCCATTCCCAAAACGTATGAATCCAAGCACCCAGTCCCTCAATCTCATCCATTATAATTCATGCTAAGTATATGCTATAAAATTTGTATCATTCAACCAAGGAGCATCCACATTCCAATTATTCAAAGAGAAAATATTTCAACAATAGAAGCTTTGATAATATTTGAATTTAACTTTTGATGTTATATCTTGTTTTGCTATCATTGTTGAGCTCTATCTAGAAATTTGTGACACTTTAGATATGATTCCCTTTCATTGCATTTGTTTCCGCTTGTTTCCACTTGTATTTCTAAATTAATGCTTACATGTGTTCTTTTACATACACAACCATGAACAAAATGACCATGGAAACTTGTATACCATTGTATTTCATACAAAAAAGACTATGATGGAACATCCTCACCCTTAATTCTCAATCACACATCGAACCTTCCTCCTAAAAGAGATTGCCCCAAGAAAAAGACTAATCAATGTCTACCTCTTCATATAGGCCCATGATTGTCAACATGAAGCCAATACCTTGGTTTGTGTTTACCTTACATGTAGAATTGTCTGCACTTGCAACCTAGACAATGAAAGGTATCCACAACCCATTGTATGCACAGTTAATTGTGTCCATGGCACATTCACTAGATATATTTATTCATCCCTCAAATCTATTTGGTTCTCATCACCTTCCACATTAGTTTCTTGGCCATTCCTTGTCCACATTACATTTGTGTTGAAATGGTAGTGGTGGGAGGATTTCATATATGATTCTCCCAGTATCATCTCTATGGTGAAAAAGTATCACAACATGCACCATGAAGATGTGATTCATCTTTACCTCAGTGATGGTGCCTCTGAACACCATCTGCCTTCACTTTGATGAGAGAAATTATGGTGTCTATTCTTTGCATGTTTCACTAGGCAGACAAAAATTAAGAGATTGTATCCACTTTTGTAGGGGGATTTTTAATGATTTAATTTTAATGTGACTGATTCAAGCATATCGAGCCATTATTTTTCACATATTACTCATTAAATCATAATTATTTTTAGATATTATGTGATCACTAGTTTGTGTTGTCGATAGATTGAATCATCCTCAATAGTTGACAAGTCCATAACTATCTCATGGTGATTTGAGTCGATGGCCCAATTGATCATGGGATTGGCCACTTTGTTGGCCCTTTTGATAAACACATAATATTATGTAGTTTTTAAATAGGATAGTAGATCCCCTTCTTCATGGAAGAGCTTATTTGATTTTTAGTTGGGAGTCTTCATACTCTAGATTGTGTTGATGGTGTTTAGTGAGTCACTTTTGATGTGAATTTGATCTTTGTTTATCCTTTTGAATATTTGGAGATCTAAGATAATAATATGAAGTTCAACATTATTATTGGTTCTATTCACTAGTTTCTTTATCGTCAGTATTAAATTTTTTTCTTTGTGATGTCTAACAACAAACTCGGCCTCAAATTTTTCAGAGTTCCCCCAAGATTCCTTGTCAAAGTTAAATTTGGTCCACTAAGGGTCAAGAGGAATCCATCGAGAATTTTCTTGTGGGTTGTAATTTATACAAACTTGAAAGACCCCATGAATAAGGGGAACAATGAGGCCAAGCTAGTTCTTCCTCATCTCACCATCCCAAGAAGTAAATTTAGAATGTGATTGACACAAATTTATTTCCGCATTCTTCACTACCTTTGTAATTGTCGTTTCCAACTTTCATGCCAACATTTCCTTGGTTAATTCTATTCCTTGAAAAATTATTATTTTTTTGTTCCTTTCATACCTCCCAAATGATCAGGGATGGGCTTGTTGTCTAGAGACTATTGAAAGTTCCTTTTTTCCCAAGAAAGTCACATATTCAACATTGCCAATAAATCTTTGGGGAGTCGTATTTTCCATTTTTTTTATCTCTTTCTTGAAATGTTCCACCATTTCATAGTTTAATAGAATATGATTTACACTTTCCTCCTCCTATCTATATAGTAGGAAATTTTGGAGACCATTAATGTTAATTTCTATAGTTTGTCACTAGTCAGGATTATTTTCTAGATGACACTCTAAGAAAAGACTCCAACATTTGGTAGGCATTTACTACTCTAGAGAAGGTGAGAAGGCCAATTTTATTTCTTTGTTGCATCTCCAACCAATGTGTATATGATTTTAGTTCATTATATTTCCCTAACATTACTCAAAAATATCTTATAACATTTTCTTTTCCTGATAAATTTATTTTTCATTTACTCAAGGTTTTCATGAGTTGTTATTTTTGTGGCTTTGTGATGGGAAATCCATGGAATGACTTCCAATTCCAAGAGTACACCCCATCACTTTATTTTTCTCCATATAACCACAAAGATTCCTACCCTAATTTTATCAAGAATACTTTTATTTCTTTAACCTTGGGTTATTAGATAGGGCTTGGTGGTCATCCCAAGAATCTTACCAAAAAGATGTTTTCATTACATTATTGACTTCCCAAGTTAAATGTCTAGTTACAAGACTCTTACAAGTCATTATTAATTTTCATATAGCTGAGCGAATGAGGAGATTTTCCACCATAAAGATTTGGGAGGGGTCTTCAAAGTCCAGATATTTGTGTTCTAGGGTTTTGGCCCAATTTTTTATGCTTATTACAAATACACATTCTTGACCATTTTTTTCTCCCAAGGTGGTATTTAGAAGTGTCCACTACCCGAGTCCCACACTGCCTATCTCCTTTGGTTTACACAGTTTATCCCATGCTATGAGGGGGGAATGCTTCTTTTCTAAGGTTCCACTCTAGAAAAGAGCTCTCATTTTCTTTTCTATCAATTCACCTATTTTCATGAGGAGTTTTAAGCAAGACATAGAGAGAATGAGAATCATTGATATAATTATTTTTAGCATTAAGATTCTTAACAAGAGTCATTTTCCTTTCCAAACCTCTAGTTTTCTTAGGTATCTAGACATTAAGCATTCCCAAAGTTTAGGTTTTTTTTTTCTTGAAAAATATGGGATTCCCAAAAATATTCTAGGTAGTTTTCTTATTTTGAAGCCCAACAATGCAATTTCTTTTTATTTCCTTTTTTATGTCAAAAAAAAGTCAAAGTTCTTCTAGTTGATTTATTGTCCTAATACATTGCAATATTTGTCTAGTTTTTCTTTTATCACCCTTTCCTCCCTTCTTCTCGCCACTCCAAACAACATCGTATCATCTACAAATTGGTGACAGGTGATTGCTTCTAGGCCCTAAGCAATTTTAATTCCTTTCCACTTATGTTTTTCCTTTTCCTTGTTAATTTTTCTTCCTAGAGCTTCAACCATGATGATGAAGACCTGAAATGTGAGATTGGGTCCCCTTGATAGATGCCCCATAAGGATGAGAAAAAAAATTGAGGACTTCTATTAACCGATATTGAGAATCTTGAGCCCAAGATACACAATCAATCCATTTGATCCAAGCTTCTCAAAAACTAAATTTTCTCATAACCATTAGGAGGAATTTCCTTCAACTTGGTCATAATATTTTTGAATGTCTAGTTTTCTAATCATTATTTCCACCTTGGAAACCCTAATCGTATGTATAGCCTCATGGACCAAGATAGTTCCTTCCACTATTGATCTTCTAAGGGATAATCCACTCTACTCCTTTGAGGTTATTGTTGGTATGATTTTTGTTCTAACCTATTTACCATGATTTTTGTTAGCCTGTTTACCATGTTTTTGTTATAATTTTTTATGTTGTATTGCATAGAGAGATTGGTTGCAAGTCATCTATTGTCTCCACAACCTGTTTTTTCACAATTAGTGCAAGGAGGGTGTTATTCATTTATTTTAGAGTTGTGCACTTCTTCATTGATTCATCTATAAAAGACATTAAATCTTTGCTAATTACGCTCTAGAATTTTTGGAAAAAACTAGTCAAGAAACCATCCAAGCCAAGAGCTTTATCTGCACCAAGTTGGAAAGTACCCATTCTAACTTCCTATTCTATTATAGGGTGCACTAGATTCCAATTTTTCTCTTTATTAATAAACTCTAGGATATTCTCAGTTAGTTCCTCCCTTATTTGAGTTGAGGTTTGGTCATCCCCATTTAGGAGCTCTTTTCAGTAATTTACTACAATATCACAAATTTGATCTTGATCTTGCATCTTATTTCCTTCTTTGTCTTTTATTTTAGTGTTTCTATTTTTATTTGTTCTTACCTTCATTAAGTTATGAAAAAAATTAGTGTTCTTGTCCCCATCCCTTAGCTAATACTCTCTTGATTTTTAGTGCTATAAAATCTCCTCCCTTGCAAGGATCTCCATATATTCATTGGTTATTTTTTAATTTATCAAAGAACATTACATCCATGACTTACTGTATTAATTTTTCATTTAATTCTACTAGTTATGTCTCCACTTAGTCCCTTTCAGTGAATATATTCATGAAATTATTTAGTTCCATTCTTTTATCTACATATTAATGTGGTTGAGTTTTTTCTTCAATTTGAATGATTTTGAGGCACCCGTTTTTGGGGAACTTTTTGATCAATTAGCAATATTTTGGCATTTTTATCTCCTTGGGCCACATGTTTTAAAAGTTGAATTTAAATCTCTTTGGAGTTTTATCTTTCACTATTTGGAGCAATAAATGGAAATGATTAGAGTTTTTTCCTATGGTGATTGAGGCTTCATGGGAAACTATATTGTTGAACCAATTACCAATAAGAAAAAATATATCTAATCTTTTTGCTATACCAATAAAACTCATTCTTTTATTGGTCCAAGTATACTTCCAATTTATAGGGGCAATATCTAGCAACTAGTTTTCCCCCACAAAGGTTTGAAAATCAATTTGGACTTGTGTTAATCTCTTGATTCCCCCTCTTTTCTCTAACCCATCAAAGGTGGAATTGAATTCATCTCCAATGAGTATTTTTGTAAGACCCCTTCGTTTTGCTCTTTTGATGGAACAGTGTTCTATTTAGTTAGGCCTTATTTTCTGATAGTGCTTTGACCTTGATACTTGGTATTTTATCCTAATGTTATTATTATGTCATGCTTTGGATTAGCATAGAGGATAATTGAATTAATGATGTTTATGCTTTTGATTATAGTAATGATGTTAGATTCGTCAGTTAGTGATACTGTATTGGTGAAGGGGACGGATCGCATCACTCGCTTGTGAGCGCCCTGCGATTCCGTGATTTCCTCTTCATGGTGTGTTTTAATTTTAACATATACATGCATGTGGATATACTCTGTATTTGCAGGTTGACAGGTACAGGACATCAACTCCACCTGGTTTCATAGGTGAGAGTGTGCATGCCCTACGGTATTCGATTGGGAGATAGTAGCTAGGTTTTCAATGTCAAATCGTCACCCTAGTCTTAGTATTCGTCTAGTGTTAGTCGAGTATGTTGCTTTCATGTTTGATCATCTTGCTTGGATTTATTTAATTGCAAGTTAAAAAGGGTAATCATATGACTGTATGCATTTAATTTGTGGAATTGGAATTGTATTGGTATTATGTTAATAACGTAATTTATTTTATTAATTAATTTAATTTAATTAATAAATAATTTAATCGTGGATTAGATTTATTTTATTAATTAATTAAATTAATTATGTTGAAATGAAGTTAATTATGCATTTTGGAAATTATAGATTTTATTGAATTAAATTAAGTTGGAAAAAATTTGAGAATGATTTAAATTTCATTTTGAATATTAGAAAATGCAAAAAAATTGGAAAATAGAAATATTTGGAGATATTTTCAAAAAGTTTGACTTTGGGGTTGAGGAGATATTTTCATTTTTGGCTATTATTGGGTTTTAAAAAAAAAAAAATGGGAGAGGAAAAAAGGATGAAAAATTGAAAAATGGAGAAGAAAGAAATGCCTGTTTTGTGGGTTTTGTGGGTTTTGGCTTGGAGTTGAGAAATTCAGTGGAGCTGAAGTTGGAAGCTGAGCCCTGTCTGGATCTTCTCACAAACTCAGGGAATCAGGTTTATGTTATTTTAAATTGTTTGTTGGATTTGAAAAGGTTCATGCTTTGTTTTGAAATTGGTGTTATAAAGTTTGCTATTGGAAGACATTTAAATCCTCTAGTTAGTTGCAAAGAAAACCCGTCTCGAATCTTAGATCCAAACTGTAAAATCCTTCCTTTGAAAATGAAAATTTTCTCAAAAAAATTGGTGTTCTTCGCCGCAAATGGTGTTCTTCAATTTTATTTTTGTGCAATTTGATATATATATAAATCGGGAGATTGAAATATATATATTATGTATATATTCTATTTGGAAGGCAAGGCATACTGTTAAAATATATTTATTTTTCCAAAAATGCCCTAGGTGAGGGCACGGAAGTTCAAAAAATCTATAGGTCTTTAAACTGTTTTTTAAAAAAAATAAAATAATAAATAATAAATAAAAAAGATAATATTTTTCATTTTGTGGGGGGCTGGGGCTCTACCCACAGCCACCCCCATGGGAGGCGTTGTAGGGATTTGCACCAGCCTCCCTTGCCACCATACACCCGTGACCGACATTTGCATAGTTGTCGTCATTGGGGTCGGCACTGTCGCCGCTCGGCCTAGCCTCCCCTGCACCCTGAGCGTAAAACAAGTCATCACCGCCGCCGCCTGGGTGAAGCCCGAAGCCGGCCCTTGACTCCTCACCTTGCATTATGCACGCAACCCGAGGCGCATGGGTGGCTTTTGTAACAAAATAATAATAATAATATATATATACTTTTATTATTTTTATAATATATTAATTTAATATTAAAATATGAACATATTTTGTATTATATTAATATATTATTAAATAATAATATATATATAGCGGTTATAGTTATTTATTTAATAGATATATTAAATGGGGAAAATTGAATAAAAGCATGATTATATTGTAATTGGGGGAATTTTATTAAAGTAATTTGTTAAATGGTTTGAATTTTTGATCTTATTCTAAAATGATATTCATTCTAGAATAAATAATTGATTTTAGAGTAATGGATGACATAAATGCTTATTTTATTATTTAAGACAATTAAGGAATTGTGTGTTGGTTTAAATTTCATCTTGTCTGAAAGAGACGTATTTTAAATCTGTTTATATAGATGCAATAAATTACTGAATATTAATTCAGGGAATGGATTTAATATATCCAAATTAGCTTGATTCCTCGCAACTTTCCTTCATGATTATTTCCTCTGAGTCCATGTTTTGGGAAATGGGTTAAGTGTTTTTAATTTGTAAGTCTTCCAGAAGACCCTAGAGGTTTGGGGGTTGTCATCTTGTGATGTCGACTATTTGTTAAATCCCTTGGGTAGTGCATGAAGTGATGTTAATGTTGTACCCGATTTCCACGATTGGAAATGTTTTGTGCCTCCTGAGAAAGGAGTGGATTTTGTAATGTGTGCATCCTTGTCAGGAGTTGTCAGGAGCTATTTTTGTTATTGTTGTTACCTCTAGTGTTTGGAGATGGTTTTATCTTTGTGGCCTATTGAGAAAGGAGTGGATTTTTGTAATGTGTGCCTCCTTGTCTAGAGCAGTCTTGTTATTGATGTTTCCTCCAGTGTTTGGAGATGGGTTCATCCTTGTCAACTCCTGAGAAAGGAGTGGACATGTTATCTTGTTTGTTGCACCTTGGTTCCATAGATGTTTGGATTGTGTGTGTGTGTTGTCTAGTAGAAGAGTGGCTTGTAACAGGGGTTGGCACCCAAAGTGGTGTAAAGGATAACTCGTTATTAGTTATTTAGTCAAGTGATAACTAAAACAATACTTAGAAGTTTAGGACTAACTTCTCACTAATCAAGATTTTAATGCCTCACTCATGGACCTAAGTGCTCGGTTAGGCTTGGGATGAGATGGGAAGGCTTGTAATGGCAAGGTCATCTATCTTGTCTGTACAAAAGGTATTTGGCTCCCCATGAGTGAGCATGGAGGTCAGGATTCAGTAAAGGTCACTAGGATAACCTTTTCTTGTGGGGGTCAGAGCCTAGGAAGGATCCCAAAGGATAACCCATGATGAGCTGTGTGATGACGCTCTATCTAGGACAATAGTTGGTTCTTGTTTTTGTGGGTATGGTTTCCTTAACATACTTGATGTGACCATAGTTGGTAATTGATTATGGGTGTATGGTTCTCATAACATACTTGTTCTGCTTTATTTTTGGAAGCAATGTGACCATGTAGAGTTGTACTCGTGTGGTACTCATGACGCTCTTGAGTTGTACTTTTGGTATACTTATGTTGTACATATGTGGTACTTGGGTTGCACTTGTGAAGTACTTGTGTTGTACTTGCATGGTATTTGAGTTGTGCTTGAGTTGTTCTTGTGTAGATCTTATGATGTAATTGTGAGGTTCATGTAATCGGTTGTTTCAGTTTGGTTCAGTTTATGTTAGTCTATGTCTAGAGGTAGATGGTCTTGACTAGGATTCCTGGTTACTATCTCCTAGCACGGGGGGTGGGCCTTTGGGTTCCACTTGGTTGGGTGGCGTGCACCTAAATCCATTGGGCTATCTTCATGTTCTTGTGGACAAGACTTCCAGTTGGAGAGCTTGTGGGATTTAGTTTCATGTCATGCTTTATTTCATTTCAGTTGCTCTTGTATTATTTTACCCCTCTATGTTATTGAGGTGGAATTTGCAACTGTAACCTTATTTATTGGACTTGCCTCATTTGGGGAATGAGAGTTGTAATTGTAATATTTAATTCTGGATAAATGAGTTTGAAAGTTATCTATTATGTTTGGATGTAATTTATCTTGTATTGGATGTATGCGTACTTATTATCTTGAATAGTTAAATGTTATGGGTTCATTTATGTTGTTGTTGTGGGTTGTTGAGTAATCTCAATCTCGTAACCTTAGGGGATGTTTGCATTGGGAAGCGAACTTGTATATTAATTATACTTAAAAAAAATAGAAAAATAAACCTGTTTAAGTAGTTGTTTGCATCATCCTCTAGGGTTGCGTGGCGGGGCGTTACACATGGTATCAGAGCCAGGTTTAAACACTGGGTTCTCTGGGTACATTTGTGCTCACTATGTAGTCCTTGCGAATTGTTAGTGAAGTTGTTAAGTGCTCATGTGTCATGGCTTCTACTTTAGCATGATGTACTCTTTGGAAAAGAGTAGCGTGAAAGAAACTTGATAAAAGGTTTTGGTTGGGAAGTTTTGATGCGTATCCCATGAGTTATGGAATTGGATGTTCCTAGGGGATTATGTTTGTAGTGGTACCCTTGTAAATACAAGAAACCATTAAATGTATCTTGTTTGAGTGTCATTGATACACTCTGGGTCATGTGGATTGCATGCTCGTTCTGCATCACATAAGGGTTGTTATCATTCTTCTCGGACATTGTTTCCTCCTTCCTCATTTTGTGGCTAGTAACTAGTCACATAGTTGTTGTATAGTGAAATTTTGAAGATTGTGAACTTTCTTTCGGTTGATTATGAGGACCGACACTTTGGTTATATTTGATTGTGAAGGTTTAGCCACTACTTGTGATCTTATTTTCTTATAACCCTAGTGGTTATAAATTTGATTCAGTGTTGAAATTACATGTATTTATTTCTTTATTGTTGAAATGGAACTTCAATTTTATCTTCTTTATGAACTTGGTGGCTAAGCTAGTTATCTTTGTTGTTTTCAATGTCGGTTATGTGTTGTATTGTAATTCCTCTCCAAGGACGTATGATACGGACTTGGTGAGTGTGTACGAGGAAGTAGATACAGGAAACATTGAGGATGGGGGTATGTGAGGTTGTTTGTAGCTAGGACCCACTACTCACCTTTGGGGTGATGACTATCTCTTGGAGGCTGATCACCTTATACAACAAGAGACATGTCATTGTGGTCTTGTTGGTTTTGGTTGAGTTGGTTAGTTGTTCTTAGTGCATGGACCCTTCTATCATGGGTCGGTATGCTGTTTTGCGGTGATGTGTATTGGTACATATGTGTATTATGTGTGATAATCCATGGTTATGTGTTTTTGGAGACTTGGTTGGTGGTTGTTCCACCATGTTGTCTTGTTTGGATTGGTAGTGTTTTTGGCTGAGTTGTATATGGCACGGGTTGTTGTTGTTCTCTTTATGTGGAGGCTTGAGTGGTTCGTTTTGGAACCCTTGGATTTGTGTGGTTGTATGGAGTTTGCACTAGGGGTAGTTGTAGGCTTCCAGGAGTAAGCCTAACCCTAGGGGGGGAGGATGTAAGACCCCTCCATTTTTCTCTTTTGATGGAACAATGTTCTATTTGGTTAGGCCTTATTTTCTGATAGTGCTTTGACCTTGATACTTGGTATTTTATCCTGATGTTATTATTATGTCATGCTTTGGATTAGCATAGTGGATAATTGAATTAATGATGTTTATGCTTTTGATTATAGTAATGATGTTAGATTCGTCAATCAGTGATACTATATTGGTGAAGGGGACAATCACATCACTCGCTTGGGAGTGCCCTGCGATTCTGTGATTTCCTCTTCACGGTGTGTTTTAATTTTAACATATACATGCATGTGGATATACTCTATATTTGCACGTTGACAGGTACAGGACATCGACTCCACCTGGTTTCACAGGTGAGAGCATGTCCAATGCCCTACGGTATTCGATTGGGAGATAGTAGCTAGGTTTTCCGTGTCAAGTCATCACCCTAGTCTTAGTATGTCATCTGGTGTTAGTCGAGTATGTTGCTTTCATGATTGATCATCTTGCCTGGATTTATTTAATTGCAAGTTAAAAAGGGTAATCATATGGCTGTATGCATTTAATTTGTGGAATTGGAATTGTATTGGTATTATGTTAATAACGTAATTTATTTTATTAATTAATTTAATTTAATTAATAAATAATTTAATCATGGATTAGATTTATTTTATTAATTAATTAAATTAATTATGTTGAAATTAAGTTAATTATGCATTTTGGAAATTATAGATTCTATTGAATTAAATTAAGTTGGAAAAAATTTGAGAATGATTTAAATTTCATTTTGAAAATTAGAAAATGCAAAAAAATTGGAAAATAGAAATATTTGGAGATATTTTCAAAAAGTTTGACTTTGGGGTTGAGGAGATATTTTCATTTTTGGCTATTATTGGGTTTTAAAAAAAAAAAATAGGGAGAGGAAAAAAGGATGAAAAATTGAAAAATGGAGAAGAAAGAAATGCATGTTTTGTGGGTTTTGTGGGTTTTGGCTTGGAGTTGAGAAATTCAGTGGAGCTGAAGTTGGAAGCTGAGCCCTGTCTGGATCTTCTCACAAACTCAGGGAATCAGGTTTATGTTATTTTAAATTGTTTGTTGGATTTGAAAAGGTTCATGCTTTGTTTTGAAATTGGTGTTATAAAGTTTGTTGTTGGAAGACATTTAAATCCTCTAGTTAGTTGCAAAGAAAACCCATCTCGAATCTTAGATCCAAATTGTAAAATCCTTCCTTTGAAAATGAAAATTTTCTCAAAAAAAATTGGCGTTCTTCGCTGCAAATGGTGTTCTTCAATTTTATTTTTCTAAAAATGCCCTAGGTGAGGGCGCGGATCTTCAAAAAATCCGTAGGTCTTTAAACTGTTTTTAAACAAAAAAAAAGAAAATAAGATATAATATTTTTCATTTTGTTGGGGGTTGGGGCTCTACCCACAGTTGCCCCCATGGGAGGCACTATGGGGAGCCGCACCAGCCTCCCCCACCACCATACACACCCACGACCGGCGTTTGCACAGTCGCTGCCGCTGGGGTCGGCACTGTCGCCGCTCGGCTTGACGTCCACCTCCGCCCGCCACTTCCCCGCCTCCCCTGTGCCCTATGCATAAAACAAGTCGCCCCCCTCGCCACCTGGGTGAAGCCCGTGGCCGACCCTTGACTCCTCACCCTGCATTATGCACGCAGCCTGAGGCACATGGGTGGCTTTTGTCACAAAATAATAATAATAATATATATATACTTTTATTATTTTTATAATATATTAATTTAATATTAAAATGTGAATATATTTTGTATTATATTAATATATTATTAAATAATAATATATATATAACTGTTATGGTTATTTCTTTAATAGATATATTAAATGGGGAAAATTGAATAAAAGCATGATTATGTTGTAATTGGGGGAATTTTATTAAAGTAATTTATTAAATGGTTTGAATTTTCGATCTTATTTTAAAATGATATTCATTCTAGAATAAATAATTGATTTTAGAGTAATGGATGACATAAATGCTTATTTTATTATTTAAGGCAATTAAGGAATTGTGTGTTGGTTTAAATTTCATCTTGTCTGAAAGAGACATATTTTAAATCTATTTATATAGATGCAATAAATTACTGAATAGTAATTCAGGGAATGGATTTAATATATCCAAATTAGCTTGATTCCTCGCAACTTTCCTTCGTGATTATTTCCTCTGAGTCCATGTTTTGGGAAATGGGTTAAGTGTTTTTAATTTGTAAGTCTTCCAGAAGACCCTAGAGGTTTGGGGGTTGTCGTCTTGTGATGTCGATTGTTTGTTAAATCCCTTGGGTAGTGCATGAAGTGATGTTAATGTTGTACCCGATTTCCATGATTGGAAATGTTTTGTGCCTCCTGAGAAAGGAGTGGATTTTGTAATGTGTGCATCCTTGTCAGGAGTTGTCAGGAGCCATTTTTGTTATTGTTGTTACCTCTAGTGTTTGGAGATGGTTTTATATTTGTGGCCTCTTGAGAAAGGAGTGGATTTTTGTAATGTGTGCCTCCTTGTCGGGAGCGGTCTTGTTATTGATGTTTCCTCCAGTGTTTGGAGATGGGTTCATCCTTGTCGACTCCTGAGAAAGGAGTGGACGTGTTATCTTGTTTGTTGCACCTTGGTTCCATAGATGTTTGGATTGTGTGTGTGTGTTGTCTAGTAGAAGAGTGGCTTGTAACGGGGGCTGACACCCGAAGTGGTGTCAAGGATAACTCGTTATAAGTTATTTAATCAAGTGATAACTAAAACAATACTTAGAAGTTTAGGACTAACTTCTCACTAATCAAGATTTTAATGCCTCACTCATGGACCTAAGTGCTCGGTTAGGCTTGGGATGAGATGGGAAGGCTTGTAATGGCAAGGTCATCTATCTTGTCTGTACGAAAGGTATTTGGCTCCGCATGAGTGAGTATGAGGGCCAAGATTCGGTAAAGGTCACCAAGATAACCTTTTCTTGTGGGGGCCGGAGCCTAGGAAGGATCCCAAAGGATAATCCATGATGAGTTGTGTGATGACACTCTATCTAGGACAACAGTTGGTTCTTGTTTTTGTGGGTATGGTTTCCTTAACATACCTGATGTGACCATAGTTGGTAATCGATTATGGGTGTATGGTTCTCATAACATACTTGCTCTGCTTTATTTTTGGAAGCAATGTGACCATGTAGAGTTGTACTCATGTGGTACTCGTGATGCTCTTGAGTTGTACTTTTGGTGTACTTATGTTGTACGTATGTGGTACTTGGGTTGCACTTGTGAAGTGCTTGTGTTGTACTTGCATGGTATCTGAGTTGTGCTTGAGTTGTTCTTGTGTAGATCTTATGATGTAATTGTGAGGTTCATGTAATCGGTTGTTTCAGTTTGGTTCAGTTTATGTTAGTCTGTGTCTAGAGGCAGATGGTCTTGACTAGGATTCCTGGTTACTATCTCTTAGCACGGGGGGTGGGCCTTTGGGTTCCACTTGGTTGGGTGGTGTGCACCTAAATCCATTGGGCTATCTTCATGTTCTTGTGGATGAGACTTCCAGTCGAAGAGCTCATGGGATTCAGTTTCATGTCATGCTTTATTTTATTTCAGTTGCTCTTGTATTATTTTACCCATCTATGTTATTGAGGTGGAAGTTGTAACTGTAACCTTATTTATTGGACTTGCCTCATTCGGGGAATCAGAGTTGTAATTGTAATATTTAATTCTGGATAAATGAGTTTGAAAGTTATATATTATGTTTGGATGTAATTTATCTTGTATTGGATGTATGCGTACTTATTATCTTGAGTAGTTAAATGTTATGGGTTCATTTATGTTGTTGTTGTGGGTTGTTGAGTAATCTCAATCTCATAACCTTAGGGGATGTTTGCATTGGGAAGCGAACTTGTATATTAATTATACTTAAACTAAAAAAAAATTAACTTGTTTAAGTAGTTGTTTGCATCATCCTCTAGGGTTGCATGGCGGGGCATTACAATTTTGGAATTGTTCAATGTTTACAAGATATTTGTAATTTCTCCCAAAACCTCATGCTTTCTTATTGTATTAACTTGTTCATACACATTGAATATTAAGAAAAATTCCATATCCAAACATAATATTTTTTGCCTTCATCATCTTCCAATTCCTATTTTATTGCATTTCTTCAATTTTAATTTTAGTTGGATTTTAGATTACACTCAGACCACCTAAGTCACTATAAGTAGCCTCAAAGAGCCCATCCCATAATGCCACTTATTTATGATAGTTTTTGCTTCAAAATCATTTAGTTTGGTTTATTGGAGGATAGAAATGTCTATCTTTAGTTGGTCAATTTGACCATGATTGATCATGCATCTCTTGTTAGGGGAATTTATTCCCCTAATATTCTATATTATGAACCTCATGGTGCCTCAATAAGGGCGATTTCATTCTTGGATATCAATTTACTTTAACCCTTGGAATTTATAGCAATCTCCAACTTAGCCTTATTGGATTTTCTTTCTACTTGGCCTTTTCCTCCTAATTTTTGTTTATTAATTTTTTATTTGGTTTGACTAAGTGCACACTCAACCAGTATACCAATTTATCCTTCTTCAAATATACTTTATTATTTTTAGAATTCACTCTACTCTTCCATGCCTATGGATTGTCTTGGGGGCACATTATCCTTTTTTCAAAAACTTATTTCACTACCATGCAGGCATAGTCTTGTTTCAAAGGGAGTTCTTTCTAATTCTATGTTTATCTCTTTTGGTGTTTGGGTAAGATTTTGCACCTCTTTCCAAGTTGCCTCTTTCTTTAACCTTTCATCTTTAATTGTAATAGAGGAATTTTTATTTGTGATATAAGGATTGGATCTTGGATTTGGGTTTTGATCTAAGCCATCCTTAATGCCAACTATATCTTTTCACAAAGGATCCTCACTGGCCACTTGATATGGAAAAATTTCATCTTTCTATGATAGGAAAATCCTTTCTCTAATTTGTATTATGGCATCATGATCTTCCTCTAGGGTTTCCCCTACTTCTCAATTTTATTTATTGTTATCCTTTTCTTGTTGTAAACTTACATTACATGTCCCTATGTTAGGGATTTCTTATAGATTTCATCTACTTTTGTTGGAAGCTTGAGTTGTTTGTGAGTTTTTTGGGTGTTTTCATTGATGTCAACCCCTTGTATGAAGAGAGTGTTGGAATGATGTTGGTGTTGATGATGTCAAACCCTTGTATGAAGAGAGTGTTGGAATGATGTTGGTGTTGATGGTGTCAACCCTTGGCATTCGAGTTTTTGGAAGCCTAGAGTTTTTGGTATTGATGTTAACACAATGTTGTTGGTGTTGTCATTGATGTCTTACTTCAGTAGAGTTTCAAAAGTTGTGTTTTGAGATATATTTGGATGTGCTACAGTTGATGTTATTGGTGTTACTGGTGTAGTTGGTTCACTTGGTTTCCAAGTGCTTTTGAGAGAAAATGAATAAAAGAGAGTTCAATATGACAAAGTGGTGTTTAGTGTTCTACTCTGCATTTCTGCATGGTTGAATATATTCCTACATGGTTTGGATATGATGATTCGAGGTGTCAAAGGTTCTATATCTAGAGTTTTAGGTTCTAGATCATTCTACAATGGAATATGTGTTTGACAGTATGCTTGTCTGGTGAAACAAGGTGTTTGGGAGAAATGAGATTGCTCCAAATTTCTCCACAATGAAGGTTATTGTCTTGTGGTTCTTGGAATATTCTTATATTGTCAGTATCTACCTTCTCTTGAAGTTTCAAGATCTAAGGTGTTCCACAAGGTCATAATTTTGTGTGTTGGAAGTCTGTGCTAGTGTGTCTGGTTGCACAAAATAGAGGTGTTCTTAAGTTTCAGGTGGTTATAATATTAGTGGTTAATACAATGATGATGTGGAATATTTTGAGATGTTTTGAAATGTTATGTGGTTCACAAGATGTTTCTAGACTTGGAGAGGCATGCTTGCGATCACTTGTTAGTGTTAGTGCAAGTTTGTCCGACTTGGAATGCTAGTGCTAATTGTGGAGGATGATTGTTGTTTGTTGAAGTGTTGAGAAGAATTTTAATGTAAATTTGGGTCCCAATTAATTTGTGGTGTAGTCTAACTTCACTTATTTACACCACATAAGTGTTTGGTTATGACCTATTTGATGTTACATGGTAGAGGTGCATAGTTTTTCTTAAGGCTTACCTAATTAAGATTGTTTTAGGTCACGATTGGTATACATACAAGGTGAGTTGTCGTGTGGATCAAGTAGAGAATACGTGTGATGTGAAAGATGTGAAAGTGATCAAGTGTGGTGATCTAAGTGTGAGCTTTAATGCCTTTGACTCCTAGATGTAGTGAGTAGAAGGTGTCTATATTTTAGTCTATTGAATGAGTTGTTTGTGCTTTAGTGGAACTATATCTTTGACATAAGATAGATGTATTGTTATTTGTTCAAATTGAAAGTGATCCATCCCTTCTTCTATCTTATTTCTTTTGGATAGTGAGTCCCTTGGTAGTGAGCCATTCTTTTTTTTGGGAAGTGAGCCTATTGTATTCAATGTTGCTATTACTTTATATTGTGAGTTAATCTTCACCATGGTTTTTCCCTTCTTGGGTTTTCCATGTAAATTTGGTGTTCTATTATGCATGATTTTTTGATGTGTTATTTTTTTACTTGTTTACTTTCATGCTAAATCTAATTAAGGGTTAAGGGATAATACAAATTTGAATGTTAATGAGTGTTTTGATGTTTTAATGTACAACCGATTCGTCCCCCCTCTAAGTTGTATTGTGAATCTAACAATTGGTATTAGAGATTGGTTCCTTGGAAGAATCTTAACCAGTTGAGTTAGATCTGGATGACACATAGGAAGGAATCTCCCTTGTTTGATGAGATGAATTATGCATTTTGGAAAACTGGGATGGAAGGTTTCCTTGTTTCCCTAGGGTTTGGAGTTTGGAAGTTAATTGAAGATGGATATACCATGCCCACTAATGGTCCAATGATTGATGATGAGATCAAGGCATATAAAAATAATGGAAAAGAAATGAATGATCTTTTGAGTGGTCTTGCTGATTTAGAACTTGTGAAGGTTCTAAGCTACAAATCTGCTAAAGAAATATGGAAGAAGCTGAAAAGTGTCTATGAAGAAGATGATAAGGTCAAGCAAGCAAAGATGTAGAATTTGAAGAAAAAGTTTGAAACCCTAAGGATGTTAGAGGATGAAGACATTGCAAGATACATGCATAGAGTGGATGAAGTTTTCAATGCCATCAATGTCCTTGGTGGGAAACTACAAGAAGATGAGGTGGTAAAGAACGTATTAAGAACTCTTCCTTAATCTTACAATCATAATTTTTTTGCTATTGAGGAAGTTTAGGATTTAGATTATTATTCTAGAGATCAATTGTTTGGTGCTTTAACTACTTTTGAATTGAGAGAGTTTGATCAAAATGATTAAAGAAAAGGTATTGCTTTTAAAGCTAGCAAAATAAAGAAGGATGATGGATCAAATTTGGATGATCTTGATGAGATAGAAGAAAATTTATTTAGGAGATTGAAAAAGGGCATTAGAAAATATAGAGGTAAGTTGCCTTTCAAATGTTTTAACTGTGGAAAGATAGGTCATTATGCTTCAAGATGTCCAACCAAAGTTTCAAATGACAAATAAAGGATAATAAAGGTAAATATGCCAAGAAAATTTATTATGCTAAAGAAGATGCTAGCATATCTAATGATGAATTTGACTATTCAGATTATGAAAATGATGAATATTTGTTCATGGCTCTGAATGTTGGAAATAATTCTACTAAATTTGAAAGATGTATGAAGGAAATTGCTTCAGAAATAGGTCACAACATCAAAGGGACTATTGTTATTTATTTTCATGCTAGAGAGGAGAAAAATCACTAGATAATTGACATCAGATCCTCAAATCATATGATAGGTGATAAGAGTAAGTTTGTTAAACTTGAGAAGTTTGAAGGTGGTCTTGTTAAGTTTGACAATGATAAATCTACTAGGATATGTGGAAAAGGTTCTATCAGTTTTTATTGCAAGCATAATATAGATGATTTTCATTATGTCAAGGGTTTCCAACATAATCTTTTGAGTGTAGGACAAATTTTAGAAAAGGATATGATCTTGTATTTTAGGATGGTGGTCGTGAAATTAGAAAAAGAGGATCCAAATCTCTGGTTGTTGCAAGAACAAGGATAAATAAAAATGTTTACCAGCTCAAAGGTGCTAATGGTGAGTGTTTTATGACTCGTATCAATGAAATTTGGCTATGGCATAGAAGAATGTGTCACATCAATTTTGATAGCCTAGTGAGGATCAACTCTACTCAAGCTGTGAGAGATTTTTCAAGGATTACAAAGCCTATCAATGTAGTTTGCAAGGAATGTCAAGTTGGGAAGAAAATAAGAAGTGTTCAATATCAAAGAATATTCTAGCACAGGACCTTTAGAGTTGGTGTATACAGACCTATGTGGACCTACAAGAACAAGAAGCTTTCAAGGTGATAGGTATTCACAAGACCTTTAGAGGTATGAAATGTTTACTTGGAAAACCATATTGTAATGACCCTAACCATAATAATATTAAAATATTCTCAAGTTTGAAATACAAATATTTTTTTAGGGTAAAAGTACAAAGCTATGTCCCACTTTTATAAAGGAAACAACCAACACTGATCCAAATTTTAAACTTGAATCACTAAAAAGTGGCATATATGTTTTGAATTTTGAAATGATGTAAACTAATAAAATGTGTATTTTTAGTATATTTTATGTTTGTATTTTAATTGAAAAAATAAAAAAATAATTTTAAAAAAGTTTTTTATAAATTGACACTATAATTTAGCTACTCATAAAATGCTAAAAAATGAAGTTACATGAGACACCAATTTTTATATAGTAATTTTATTTTCTTCATTCAATTTTTTTGTGTATTTATAACTTGAAACTTTAGTGCATGGATATGTTTTTTTCCAATTTTGATAAATATATTTTTAAATAAATATTAAAATGTGCATGTATTAAAATATAGATGTTTCCATTCAATGTCAACTTTCATATTAAATATTTACCTAAAATAGAAAAAAAAAACATTATACCATCTTGATATAGATTCTTTTATCTAGTGCATCATAGGTTTTAGTATTTTTTCTTGACATGGTAATTAGCCTAATATTTTGTGTGATAATCTATAGACTTTTAGTAATACAATAAAATAAAATATAAATAATAATTAAACTATATATATATTTGAAAACTACACTTATAGATCTACAAAAGGGTATTATATATTAAAAATATTGTTATTTACATGAAAAGGAGTTGTTGAAACATCAAGTTGTTCAAATAATTTTATTTTTTGGTAAATTGGCCTCAAAGTGGTGCTACATATGCATTTAGCCAACAATTTTAGTTGGAAAAGTTGTGGAAAGATCTAACTTAACTAGAATGAATCTTACTATATTATATGTGTGACCAAAATTGATTTCTGGTTAGAAATATTTAAATTCACTTCTGTTGATAAGTTGGCCAAAAGTGTGACACAAATTTGTACTTTTACCCTTTATGTAATGCCCCACCAAGTAACCCTAAAGGAAGTTGCAATTAACAACTTAAGCGCACCAATTTTTTTATTATTTAAAGTGTAATTTACATACACATTCACTTATTAATTGACAACAACCTCTAAGGCTACGAGATTGGGATTACTTAAAACCCAAACATACATCATCATACATACATAGAATTGAATTAAGTAATGAATTGAGTACTCATACAAAATAAAGATACATCATAACATAAATAGATTAACAAAATTCCATATTCATTAACTTAATCATAAGGTTACATCACTCATTCCCTGAATGAGGCAATAATAAAAATGTGTTACAATATACATAAATCCACCTTGTATACAAATGAGGGGTAAAATAACATGAATCAAATTGGAATAATTACATTTCTTGAATTAAAACAGGAACTGCGAGCTCTCCAACTAGATATCTCACCATCAAGTACTGAAGATCAAAGGGGGACCCAATGGTGTATGGTGCATGTTCCACCCAACCAAGTGGTACCTAAAGGCCCACCCCCCATGCTAGGAGATAGTAACAACATAACATGGAAAAATCTACAACCACTAATCACAAGCTAATTCAAACTAACACAACCACAAGTACATCTCTAACATGGTTACATTACTTCCAGATATAAAACAGATCGAGTATGTTAAGAAAACCATACACATAAAACCAAATACCATCTGTTTTCCTAGATAGAGTGCCATCACACAACTCGTCATGAGTTACCCTCCGCGGATCTTCATAGGCTCCGAAAATCTTGGAGACCTCAACCGACCCCCGGCCCTAATACTTACTAATGCAGGATCAAATACCTCTCATAAAGACAAGGTAGATGACCATTGCCATTCCAGGCCTTCCCACTCATCCTAAGCCTAAACGAGCACTTGCAACTATGAATGAGGCTAGAACTTATCTTTTCAGTGTGTAGTACTACCTAAACTTCTAAGTACATTGTTTTAGCTATCACTTGATTAAACTACTTCCAAAGGTTATCCAGTCTTACCTCTTATGGGCTTTGGCACCTAACGAAAGCCACTCTTCTATTTTGACAACACACATACATACTAATCACTAAGGGAACCCCAAGTGCATACAAACTAGAAAAAATCCACTCCAACACTAGAGGCAACAATTCACATAATCCACTCCTTCCAAAGGAGACATCAATCCCATTCAAGGAAACTAGGTAAATCACTGACAAGGCACCATGCACTACCCAAGGGATTCAAAATAGACTACATAACAAATCGACAACCCTCATCCTTTAAGATCCTCTGGAAGACTTACATATTAAAGACACATTTAACCCATTTCCCCAAACAAGAACACATAGGAAATAATTACAAAAGACAATTACAAAGAAATAAACTACTTTTGGATATACTAAATCCACTTCCCTTTCATAATGATTTCATAGCAAAAATAACAATTGCCCTATCAATAAAATTGAGTAAAAATAATTAACCGTCTTTTCAATTTCGGAGAAAGGAAATGCCAATTTTATCAAATTGAAAACAAAACCATTGATTACTTTTAAAAGCAACATAAATCACTGCAAGATAAATCTTCTAGTTTACCAACTAACACATCTAATTCCTTCAATTTCTCAATTATAATAAATGCAAACACTTTAAAACAAACACACACATATATATATATATATATTCAATAAATATATATTTATTTAAATATTCTAATTAAATTATTTAAAATAATTTCATCTCATCAATTTATAAAACTAATTTATAATTTATATTTAAAAATAAATATATGTATTTCCTTATATATATACATTATATATTCTAAATCATTCTCATTTTAATCTTGATTGAACCAATAAATATATATATATATATATATATATCACATTTATTTATTTTTAAAATTATTAAAAAGCTCACAAATATCGAAACCTCATATTCCAAGGGCTGCAGATTATAATTTTGTGGATTATAATTTCCCTGTTTACTGTTAACTCAAGGGAACCCCAATGGTTTGGGGTTTGGCTGTGGGTGGTTGTGCTAAGCATAGCCGAACCCCAAACCATTGGGCGCGACAATGTAAGGAGGGAGGGAAGGGGCTGCAGAGGCCCTTCCTCCACAGTCATCCCCTCATGGGGCCGACAGTGGAGGTAGCGCCTCCCAAGCCTCCCCATTAATAATAAAACCCTACGAAAATAATATCCAATGGTTTTTAAATAATTAAAAGTTCTGAAAATTCCATACCATTTACAATGGACATCGTACGAACAACGATAATTATATTAATCCAATATAAAATATTTTACAATTAAATAAATAAATATATATATGTGCAAACAATATATAAAAATATATATGTATATAAAATAATTATATTAATTCAATATAAAATATTTTACAATTAAATAAATAAATATATATATGTATATGTGCAAACAATATATAAACACACACACACACACACACACACACACACACACACACACATATATATATATATATATATATATATATATATAATGACTTCAACATAATAATATAATTGGAAAGATTTTTCCAAAATAACAATCTACATGTAAAATAAAGGAAACTTTCCAAGAATTTTACAATAAATCTTTCAAATAGCTTTCTCAATCCAAATATAGAGAAAAGAAAAGACGAGCTACAAGAAAATCTTAACTAGCATATATATATTATTTATTAATAATATTTATAAAACGCCGAGAGATATCTTTCTCGAGGCATCTATTATACTTTTATGTGACAAATTATTAAAAATAGACGCCTCGAGAAGGATATCTCTCGGTGTTTTTATAAATATTATTAATAAATAATATATATATATGCTAGTAGCATTTGAAGGTGACATGGAAGACAATTATTAGGGTTAGGGTTAAGGTTAGGATTAGGGTTAGTGTTATCATTATGAGTAGGGTTAGGGTTAGAGTTTAAATTAGGATTAGGGTTGGGTTTGCGTTAGTAGTAAGATTAGGGTTATGGTTAGGATTACGAATATAATTAGAGTTAGAATTAGAATTTGGTTTGGTTTTATAATCACAATTAATATTAAGGTTAGGATTACACATAAAATTAGGATCAAGGGTATGATTAAGGTTAGGGTTAGGGTTAGAGATAGAAATACGATTAAAGTTGGGGTTAACATTAGTATTGAGATTAGGGTTAGGTTTAGTGTTATGGTTGAGGGCTAGGGTTAGGGTTAAGGATAGAGAAAAAAATAGGGCTAAGGTTGGGATTAATTTTGTTATTGGCAATAGGGTTAGGGTTAGGTTTATAGATAGAATTGGTATTAAGGTTGGAGTTAGTATTAGGGTTAGGATTAGGGTTAGGGTTAGAGTTAGGATTATGTTTAGGGTTAGGGGTAGGATTGGAGTTAGGGTTAGGTTTAGGATATCTTTCGATATTTTTAATCCTAGGTACATTCTAACCCAAACCCTAAACCTAACCCTAAAATTTATCCTAGAACCCCAACCCTAATTGAACATCAATTGAACCCTAACCCTAACCCTAACTAATCTTATCCCTAATTAAACCATAACCCTAATATTATTTAATTAATCTTATCCTTAATTGAACCTTGAACCTAATTGAACCCTAACCCTAATTTTGACTTCAAGTTTTATTTTAGAACCATAACCCTGATTTACCATAATCATAACCCCAAAATTCATCGTAATTCTAACCTCAAGATTTATTCTAGAACCCTAATTGAACTCTTAACCCTAATTAAATTCTAACTATAACCTTAAACCTAAGCCTAACCCTAATTTTAACTTATAAATCCTAACCCTAACCTTAACCCTAATAGAAATCTAACCTAATTGAACATAAACCCTAAACCTAGGATTTATCTTCGAACTGTAACCATAATCCTAAACCTATTAAAATTGAACCCAAATTAAACTCGATTCCTACCCATAACCCTAACCTATTGAAGTTCAACCCTAATTGAACTTGAACTCTAATCCTAATTAGGGTTAGGGTTGCAATTAAAATTATTGTTAGTTATAAATTTAGGGTGGGTTATAAATAGTGTTAGTTTTAGTGTTAGGTTTTTTTTTAAGGTTACAATTATAATTATAATTAATGTTAGATTTATAATTATGATTAGTGTTAGTGTTATAGATCGAATGAGAGTTAGGGTTTGAGTTAGAATTATTGTGAGTGTTAGGGTTAAGGTTAGAGTTAGAGTTAGTGTTAGGGATAAGATTAGGGTTAGGGTTAGAGTTCCTAACAATAATTAATCTCCAACCCTAACCCTAGCCTTAACTCTAACCCTAATAGTGATCTTAACTTGTAACTCGTAACTCGTAACCTTATCCATAACTCTAATATAAATCTAGCTCTAACTCTAACCTTAACAATAATTGTAACCCTATTCATAATCATAATTCTAATGACAACCTTAATTATGTGTAACCTTAATTAAACCCTTACCCTACACCCTAACCCTAATTGAACACTAACCCTCACCTACCTTTAACTATAACTATAATTGAATCATAATCCTAACCTTGGTTGAACCCTAACTCTTATATAATATAAACCCTAATCATAACCCTAACCCTAATTCCTATTTGAATATTAATTCTTATCATAATTGCAACCCTAACCCTAACCTAGACTTTATCTTAGAACCCTAACACTAATTAAGCATCAATTGAACCCTAACCCTAACCATAATGAATATTAATTCAAATTAAATTGTAACTCTAATAGTAATTAATCCCCAAACCTAACCCTAATCCTAACTCCAACTCTAACCCTGATCTTAAGTTGCAACTCCTAACCCTAACTCTAATACAAATCCAACTCTAACTCTAACCCTTACATAATCTATATCTAACCTTATTCATAATCATAATTCTAATGGCAACCTTAATTCTAAGTGCAACCCTAATTAAACCCCAACTCTAACTCTGGCCTACCTTTAATTGTAACTATTATTGAATTCAAATCCTAATCCTAACCAAAAATTTATCTTATAACCCTAACCCTATTTGAACATAAATTAAATCCTAACCCTAACCCTAATACACCTAATTGAACCCTAACCCTAATACACCTAATTGAACCCTAACCCTAATTAAACTATAATCTTAACATTAACTCTTACCCTAATTCAACCCCAATCCTATCTATGAACCCTAATTGAACTTCGACACTTGAAAACACCAATTGAACCCTAACCCTAACCCTAATTGAATTTTACACCTAATTGAACTATAATCTTAACATTAACCCTTACCGTAATTCAACACTAATCCTAACTATGAACCCTAATTGAATCTTGACACTTGAACCCTAACCTTAACACTAAATCTTATCCTAATTCAACCCTAACCCTAATCCTAAAATTAAGGTACTTACTCTAATTCATCCATAATCTTAATCTTGACTATAATTGAACACTAATTGAACCTTAATCCTAACCTTAACCCTAACATTGACCTAACCCTAACCCTAAGAGTTATCATATAAGCCTAACCCTAGTTGAACCTGTTAGAGTAAAGGTTTTAACTTAATTGTGTATATTAAGTTACCTTTATTCCCTTCTTAAGATTTCACTTTAGTTTGCATAAAGTGACATTTAATAATTATATTAATTATTGAATGTTTTCCTATTAGGGTTTCTTTTAGGGTTTGCATGATCTCTTTCTTAAGGATTGATCTCATTGTATATTCATTAATTCCTTTTTGTTCTAATAAGATAATTTCTCCATTTTTTAGAGCTTCAAACTCTTGTTTGTTTTCTCCATCCATTCTCTTCCTTGTGACAAGTATCCATTTGCATGCAGGTGTTCTTGGAGTTTGAAGTTGGTTTTGACAACTTCTACATGGTATCAGAGCTTTCTTGCTGCATGCCTATTCTTGTTTGAAGAATTTGGAGCTATTTGGAGCTACAAGGGTTGGATCAGGCATTCACAGTTTTGAGGTTTGTTTTTTTTAATCCAGGGAATCACCTACAATTTCAAAGCATTTTGAGTCCAAATGGACCTCACCGTTGGATTCGCAGTGGTCCAAAACCCCTAAATCAACTGTTCATTCATCCATTTTGGACAAAGTTGATTTGAAGGGAAAAATTTTTTACTCGTATGGTCGTACGGCCGTTCGTCTGCACCCTGGTAAAAAAAAATTATTTTTTGAATTTCTTTTATTAGAATGTTTTTTTTGAAAAAAAATTGTAAGAGTATTTTTTTTTTAATTTATTAAAAAAATCAACAAAAAAAAGAGCCTTTTAAGGCTTGACCTGGGCCCCCCACGTTCGTATGCAGGCGGTAGAGCCCATGCAGGCTCTATAATAGGTCCATTGCGCAGACCACACAGGGACTTACACCTCTAGTGTGTGATGGGGGTGGACCCACGTGCCTCCCACCAAAAGTTTTTTTTCAAATTTTTTTTGTAATAAGCCCTATTGCATAAATGCAGTGAGGGTCATTTGGTTGTCAATTTTAAGATCGGTCTTTTGTTGCGATGACTATATGACCGTCAAATTTAATGCAACGCTAGTTTTTTCCCCCTTTGGAGCTATTTTTTCTAGAGGTCATAACTTGGGTATATGGTATCATTTTTTGGCAAACGAGATATCGTTAGAAAGCTGGTTCTGTCAACTTTCCAATGGTGTGGGTTTCATTGCTTCATTTTTCTATTGGTGCATTCTATAGCCAGTTGAAGTCAAAGGAGCTATTTTCAGTCCCGAGCTCGTAACTTTTGACCTGTTTCTCCATTTTTCACGATTTCAGTGGCATTGGAACCATATTTTAGAGCTCTTCAGTTCCATCTATGAAATTTTTTTAGATTTCACTCCAGGTATATTTTATTCAGTCTTTTGTGTTTTCACACTTTGGTGAATTACTTGGACATATTTGCTCTTGGGAACTTCTTGAAGTCGTTTTTGGCTGTTCTTCATGTATTTCTAGTTTTTTGTCCTTTGTGGGCATTTTGAGCATCATTTGTAAGAAATATTCTATGTAAACGCACTGAGATAAAGTGCCACACTATTGTACATGTATCTTGGGGATTTTGCACATAAAGGTTATGCCATATTTTTTGCCATGGGGGGTTGTGTAATGCCTTTTTTTTTGCCATCACACCTTTGTCCGGTGAGCGTCCCTCCACGATGACATTGGATCCATATGATTCCAACCTCATGCATGTGTGCTTTGTTTTGCACACCACTTTTTCAGTTGCAGGTGCTTTCTTGTGCACTTTCAGATGTTGTTTCTTCTCCTTCATGCACTACAGGGTGTTACACACCATTTCAATGGATCTATCGGGGTCTCCTAGTTCAACATTATGGGGGGTTGTTATAATGTTCATGCTAATGCTTCCTTGGTTTCGCCTTGGAAGGAATCTTCAATTTTCAGTTGATCAGTGTTTTTTAAACTATTGGTACTTGTGCCATTTGTATCTTCATTCCAGGTGTTTGCCTTTGTTTGCCATCTGATTCGAGTAGTGTCGTTTGGGGCACTCATGCAGATTGTTGTCTTCTTGATAGACTATTGGTACTTGTGCCATCTGTATCTTCATTCCAGGTGTTTGCCTTTTTTTGCCATCTGATTCGAGTAGTGTCGTTTGGGGCACTCATGTAGATTGTTGTCTTCTTGATCCTGATCATCTTATCTTCAGAGGAGGTTCTTCAACACCATAGCAGTCATCTTTTGACAGTTGTTTGCAACTTCTTCTGCTTCAGTGATGTTCTTCCTGGCTTTTAGCATCTCTTTTTCAAGTAGAGTTTTTCCCATGAGGTTTTCTCTATTTCTCCTCTTTATAGAGATTTGGTTGTATTTGGGTACCTAATCTGGCCTAATTTTTGGGACCCATGTTTAACTTCTTGCATTGTAGTTACCTTTGCTTTCTTGCACTTGTTTGTAGCTGTACTCTTGCTCATCTTAAGGGGGGGTGTTAGAGTAAAGGTTTTAACTTAATTGTGTTGATTAAGTTACCTTTATTCCCTTCTTAATATTTCACTTTAGTTTGCATAAAGTGACATTTAATAATTATATTAATTATTAAATGTTTTCCTATTAGGGTTTCTTTTATGGTTTGCATGATCTCCTTCTTAAGGATTGATCTCATTGTATATTCATTAATTCCTTTTTGTTCTAATGAGATAATTTCTCCATTTTTCAAAGCTTCAAACCCTTTCTTGTTTTTTCCATCCATTCTCTTCCTTGTGACAGGTATCCATTTGCATGCAGGTGTTCTTGGAGTCTAAAGTTGGTTTTGACAACTTCTACAGATGCCTAATTATAACCCTAATTGAACACTAATCTTAATCAAATGGTAACCCTAATTAAGCCCTAACCTTAACCTTAATCCTAACCCTAATTAAATTGTAAACTTAACTTTACCCCTAACACTAATCGTAGTTATAATTGTAATTCTAACTCTACTTCTTACTATAATTCTAATTGTAACCTTAACCTTCACCATGACCTTAACTCTAACCATAATTCTAATGATTCTTGAATTATAGTAAGAAGAATTAGGGTTAAAATTGTAATATTATTAATAATTATAAAATTAAAGTTATAATATTAATTATTTCAAATATATCTCTAAAATTCTTAATTATAACTCTAACCTGAATATATAATCATGAGTTTTAAAACATTTAAAAATAACTATTTAATATGTTTAAATTTATAATATAATTTTATTATCTCTCTTTATCTAAATTTGGATTAATCTTTTTTCTTACTTAATTTAGGTACCTTTTTTTAATTTATTAGATCTTATCTTATTCATGTGTGCACATATACCTATATTTCCCCATTCATTATGTCTAATTTTTTACTATATTTTTATATTAATTTTTTATATAAATATTAGATGAATCTCACACTATAAATTTTGATCTTCAAAATATAAAAATAATATTTAAATTTCGCCCACTTCAATTTATCATACTCCTTATTTTATTATTGAAAAAAATGATATATAAATTTTTATTAAATACATTTCAACTTATTTTCATAATTTGTAGAAATGTTATTTTTCTATTTTTTTTATTTAATTAATCTTTCTATCTTATTTTAAAATATATATATATAAAGATCTAAAAATAAATATGTTCTATAAAATATTCACTTGAATGCTTAATTACATTAAATGACATACATCATTGAATCACCTATAAAATATCCTCAAAATAAAATACTAAACAAAATATGAGAAAATTAAAATGCAACTTAAAATTATTCAATTATCAACTATTGTAATTTTGAGTAACTTAACCAACAAAATTGTCATAAATTTTAATATTTTATTTTTTTAGACGTGGTTCTTATTCTTCAAATTAAAGCAATTTAATCCTTGAACATAATGTATTGTTACACTAAAGTGTTATATTATTTTTGGTGTAAAGTAGTGGTTTTGTAATTACAATTTAATTTTTGTTAAACATATCTTTATTGCATATGATGTATTTAAGTGAAACAAATATTGTTGAATGTGTAAATAAGATTTAGAAAATAGTTTTGCTCTATGCAAGAGTAAATTTACTTTGTTAAAGAAAATAATCATACAAAAATAAATGTTTAAGCAACATGTATTTATTACATATAATTTTAATAATGATAAATTTAACCAATTTTTAATTAAAATATAAATACTTTAAAAATACAAAATTTAAATATATAACAATTTATAAGTTATTTAAATTAAATTTAAAATATTAATGTTAAATATATAATGATCTATAAAATATTTAAATTAAGTTAAAAATATTAACATTAACTTTAATCAATACTATTCCTTAAAAAAAAACAATATTAAATTTTTAAAAAAATCGAGTACCCGAACAAAATATATATCATTCAATATATATATATATATATATATATATATATATATATATATTCCCTAATTGAATTCAACTTCTCTTAAAGAGCTTAACATTGTCATATATGACTGAAATTTATTGTAGAAATCTGAATGCCCTTTTTTCATCTCTTTCAGCCTGCCTTTAATTATTTCATTCAGAAAATGGATTCCTTAAAGAGGTTTTAGAAAATTTCATGCAAATACAATTGGTAGGTGTAAAGTCTTTCTCCACAACCTTCCTATTATCCTCCCTGCATATTTGAAAATGGGAGCTTTGGAATAGAATATGAACATCCATGAAAGTATAAAGGATAGAGGGATTTTGGCAGATGTAGTTGCAACTGTTCTGGTAGACCTGCATCCAAAAATATGAAAATATAGGAAAGACTTGCAAACCGGTTGATAAAAAAGAAATGTGATACAAAGGAATAATACAAATGTTAGACATTTTGTACCACTATTTCCCTATCAAAACACCTAATTTCTGCCAAGGTTCTTCCATGATCATGTTATAAACCGAAAACAAAGAGATTTATTTTAAATTTTTAGAATAAAAAAATAATAAATAAGCTAGCTTAGGGGCTGCAATTAAGTGTGAAAAATCTATTGCAATTACTGATTATTAATCTCCTATCTATAAAGATTATTTGACTGCCAAAAATTAATTCACAACAAATACCAAAAAATAATACAACTGCAACTTCACAAATAAAACTCATAGGAATAGAAAACATGCAAAATAATAAACACAATATTTTTGGACAAATTGTCCTTGGAAAAACCCCGAAGGGAAAACCAGTACTATAGATGAGAAATTATATTAATCTTCAGCAAATCAAGAGATACAAAAGAAACTGCTTGCCTCTTACTGACAAAGCTCCGACAATATTCTTCTCTGGAAATTCTTCCCTCAATTTCTCCCACTGAAATTCCACTACTATTGCCTCCAACGCTATCATTGTGCCCTTGCTATGACTACAAGACTATTTTCTCTCACTGCAAATTTATTTTTCAAACTTGTGTTCTCCAAATGCCCAATGATCCCCTTTTAAACTATTCTCATTGGAAAACCAATGACCATGATTTAATCTCAATCAATGGCTAAGATTAATTAGACTCTAACAAACCCTAACTAACTGGTTTCTAGAAGTCTCTAGAGGAAACCATTATTTAATTAAATAATTAAATATCTGGACCTAACTAAATTCTTTTTAGAAGTCTCAAGAATTAAATAATAATTCTTGGAATTGGAGAAAACAGTTGTTCGAGCTACAATAAATTAACACTCCCTCTTAGCGAGGAAGGTGTTCTGCATAACACCCAACATATCTCTGAAGAAGATGAATTTTGCCTTCCCCAATGCCTTTGTCATAATGTCTGCTACCTGTTGATCTGTAGGTATATATTGTAGTTGAATAATCCCCCACTGTACATAATCCCTGATGAAATGATACCTGATGTCTATATGGTTAGACCTGTCATGAAACACTAGATTCTTAGACAACTTGATGCAACTCTGATTGTCATAGTGTATCATTGTAGTCTCAACCCTCTGACCTAACAAGGCTACCAAAAACTTCTGAAGCCATATTGCCTCACATGTCGCCATGCTAGCTGCTGTGTATTCTACCTCTGCAAAACTTAGAGCCACAGACTTCTGCTTCCTGCTGTACCAAGAGACAACTCTTGATCCCAAGCTAAAGCAACACCCTGAAGTGATTTTCTTATCTGTTGTACTACCTACCCAATCTGCGTCAGTATATCCTATCAACTTGATACCATCACCTCGAGCATATTTGATCCCATACTTGATTGTACCACACAAATAATGCAACACATGCTTTGCTGTTGTCCAATGCACTCTCTTCGGCTCAACCATGAACTGACTAAGAGAATTTACTGCAAAGGATATATCTAGTTTAGTGTTGACCAAATACATGAGAGACCCAATCAACTGCTTGTATAAGGTGGGGTCTACATCCTTCTCCCTGAATGAGTCTACCTTCTTCCAATTCATGATCATAGGAGTAGACATGGCTCTACAATCCTCCATCTCAAACCTTCTCAAGATTTCAATGCAGTATTTCCCTTGTCCAAGAAAAATCTCACCATCTATCTGCCATACCTCCATGCCTAGAAAGTAGTGCATAAGCCCCAAATCCTTCATCTCGAATTCTACTACAAGGTCCCTCTTGCACTCCTCTATGAGCCCCAGTGTACCTATTAAAAACAAGTCATCCACATATAGAACAAGAATGAAAATCTCACCCCCAACCACCAAGTAGTAGAGATTAGCATCTGCCTCACTCTTCACAAAGCCCAATCCCTGCAAGTATTCATCAATGCGCTCATACCATGCCCTAGGAGCCTGCTTGAGTCCATACAAATCTCTCTTCAATCTGCACACATGGGTTTCACTGCTGTGTGCTACAAAGCCCTCTGATTATTCTATGTAAACTTCCTCTTTCAATTCACCATTAAGAAATGTTGTCTTGAAATCCATTTGATGGATCTTCCATCCCATCTTTGCTACAAGAGAGATCACAGCTCGTATAGAAGTATACCTGGCCACTGGAGTGCACGTCTCCTCATAGTCTATTCCCTCCTTCTGAGAGAAACTTGGCCACAAACCTTGCCTTGTATTTCTTGATGCTACCATCTGCATAGTGCTTGATCTTATAGATCCAACAAGATCCAACCATTGCCCTATCTATCGATCTAAGCACAACCTCCCACACGTCATTCTTCACTATTGAGGTATATTCCTCAACCATCACATCTTGCCACACCTACTATTGTGTGACTTCCTGATAATTGGAAGGATCACTATCTACCAACTGACTAAC